>JAPMOR010111431.1:122492-137560 GCA_026543865.1 Argiope aurantia | reverse complement strand
CAACTCTCTAGTACCAGGAAAAGTAATTATCAACACGAATATTTTCAGAAAATTTTCAATGACATAAATTGTTCATAAATTTTTTTCGATAATTTCAAACTGTCCAACTTATTAACATAATGTTTATTGGCTATTTATCTGAAAATGGTGATATCATGCAACGATGTTTCGGCTAAAAAGCACGAATATCTTTCTTTTTACCTTTTTACTTTCTCTCATATGAAGTAAACATAGAGAAATAGATAATAGTAAAAAAAAAAACCACGGGATTTGTAAGAATCTCTAGGTCTCAAACCTCCCTGAGTCGTAAAACAAGTTTTTGGAATTATATCTGTTTGTCTGTGAGCGTGATTACTAAATAAAGCTTTGAATTAGTAAGATGAGATTTGATGCATGGTCTTTATATCAAACCATGTAGATTTCAATCGAGTTTTGAACTAAATTTATTTAGAGGAAGTTCCATTTGTCCGGCTATCAAAATATAAATTAATACGATAACTACAAAATGAAGAAAGCTAGATGGAAAAAATTTGGTGCCCAGACTTAATATTTAAATTGTGGAATATCTATGAAATTTGATATCAAATATGTCAAATAGGTCAAAGGTCTTCGGCAAGTCTGTACATTCAAATGCATGAAAACGAGATGCCTCAACCAAAAGAAATTTGCTTACATACTCTCCGATAAAGCTCGTACCTTTGTTCTCTCCTATAAAATTGATTATGTACATTGGGTAAGGCTGCCAATACCTTGCATGGTGAAAAATAGTCAAAAAAAGAAATATAGATCTTTGTTAATGAATCTAGGATTTTATTTTTAATGAATTCTACTCCAGGGGGGGGCACCTCGAAAAGAGGATGAGATGTTTCCGATATGGTGGTTGGTGGGGGATCTGGCTCCTCCCATCGATGACGGGACGTACTTCCTTCGGGAAGGGTTGTATCGTGGCCGGTGATGGCCCTTAGGACCACAGTTCCCGCCAATGTTGCTATTACGGTGGTCCGGTCATCCAGTCTTCTTTATCCGTGTGTCTTCGAGCGGGTCGGTGAGTCACTTTTTAATGAATTCTTTTGAGCAAATGGATTTTAGACGCTTTTTCTCCTTCCAATTTGAAACCAAAATCTGGCACGAAAAACTACATTTGTAGCTATAAGACTACATACCAAATTTCATTAAGTAATTCTGTTTATAAGTTATTGCGTTTACATGTATGCGCAAGTACAGACCGATAGAAAGTCAAACTTTTGACTGATTTGATTCAAAATTTGATAATAATCGATATTTTGATGCTAAGCCTAAGTAACAAATTTAATCTATTTAGTTTTATGCATTTTGTGGTTACGGAGTTCATTTGTATTTGAACAGTTAGGAAGATAGATTTCTTCTTTAATGGATTTCATTAAAAAATTAGATAAAAATAGCAGATTTAGAACAGAGACCATTAACCGGATTTCACACAAAGCGTTTTTGAGTTATCACGTTTTCAGACAGAAAGATATAATTCCAAAAATGTGTTTTTCGCATTTCCCAGTTCCAAAGAGGTCTGAAACTGGGAAAGTCAAATTTTTTTTAATGATTACAACACTCTCCCCATACTTCGTGTATACGAAAGCAAAAACATAAATATATAAAATTTAGTAAGTGACTTTGTGTCTATAAATGTAATTCTAGGTCAGATTTTGGTTTGAAATAGCCGGAAAAAGGAAGCCAAGGCTTCAGCGTTCAATTCCCCGTGTGGCAAGAGAAAAAAAAATTGCAAAAAAATTGTACACTAATAGATTTTTTTATAATTGTTGTTCGCCAACAGCGTGTGGTAAATAATAAAGTAAAGGAGCTAGGGACTAGTTGTAATAAGGGTAATTTGTAGCATGCACTTTATGCAGTGACTTTTAAAAATTTGGATTAGAAATTTTGTTAAACATGATTTTTATGACTGAATCTATTAAATAAGAACAATTAGTGTTCTGCTGAAATGGGTTGTGAGAAACTGTGTACACGCGCTCCATTTTTGTTCATTAATAGAAAAAAATTTATGTAAATTTTGATTTAAGATAAATTAATTGATCTCTTAAGAAGGTGTTGACTTATTTCTGTGGTCTATGTATATCAGGTTACGAAATACAATTTTAAATTTTTTAATAAGTGTAATATTAGTTTATAAATCAGTATATGTTCAAAACCACACGCTGGGGCAAACTAACAAAATCTTGGGCATTTTCGTCGTATTTCGATTTGTATCATTAGATTTCTTTAAGTGATACCATGCTATTTATTTTATTCTTGTTAAAGTAATTCAAGAGAAGTTACTGATTGAAAGAAAGAAAAAATAAATAATTATTTACACACACACACACACACCAAGCAAATATTATCCAATCACATTAAAACGCGCTATATCTAAGTAGGCAATTGCATTATACATCGGAGAAATGGGGAAAATAAGAAAATAAAAGTAATTACAGAACAAATTATAAGTCTGAACGATTCTATCTGGTTATTTTCTTGCTTTAGAATGAGGAACTATAAAAGGAATTCTGAAAGAGTTTCAAAAAGTTGTAATGTATACGAATTAATTACGTTCGAAGTCTTAAAAAAATATCAAATATTAGAATACTGAATTATTCGATATTGGTCACGTTGTTTCTGCAGAGCATATTAAAATAAAAAAGCAAAAAAAAAAAAAAAGTTCTTCTTTCTTTTGAATATGCTAAACCAAAGTTGATATTTGCATCTGAGGAAGAAAAGAAAACTTATTTGCTGAATTGTACATCAAATGTGGGATATAATACACTTTTATTCTATTAAAAATCAGACTTTATTTAAAAAAATAAAATAAGTGCTGTTTTATTGATCAGTTAATGAATTTTGTATGAAATGACAATATTTTTGTAACCGTAACTGAATATCATTTTATTTATCTTGAGGAAATTAACATTAATACGTTCTTTGTTGCGATTGAGCACCAACTCATTCTTCAAAAGATTCATTAAATTTGTTATTAATTCCTTTAAAGAACGACCTCCCGCTGACATGCTTAGCAATTAGTTGTTCATTTCACAATTAGTTGTTTGTTCTAGAGAGTCATCCATTGTCAACTCATGAAATGCCTTTTAATTTTCTTTGAATGGAAAAGCTTGCATTTCCTATTATTTGCTTTTATGTAAAATCCAAACTGCGAGACAATTGAATGAAATAGACGCTTTTTAATTTGATAAATTTTTTCCCACTTTTCTTTTTCCTTTATTTTTTACTTCAGTAATAATTGATATATGTATGAAGTTTTTCTATTTTGATATATTGCTACACACATTTTAAAAATGTAAGGAAAATCAGTTTAATTTGATCGACATATTTTTTATGAAAATTTCTTTTAAAAAATTCCTTTGTGGCTCTTTTATAAGAACTATAGTATGTAGTATATATAAAAATTATATTTTTGGAGATGAATTTTCGTCTTTTATCTAATTTATTTACTTTTTTTGCTCTGATAGTTCGATGGTCAACAATAAAAAAATAGCAATAAAAAACCCCCCTAAAAAGACAGGAAATGAAAAACACTAATAATGAATAACAAGAGAAATACAGGCCGAAGGCTAGTCATCCGGCAGTCCATGAAAGCTCATTCTGCCCACAACTGATTGATCACCAGTAATATCTCACTTTGAATTTAAAGGCTTTACCGCTATAATTCGACGAGACTCGGCTTGAAAAGCCTGGATCAGACCCTTTTTTCTTTCATTTCCACCCAAATTTATCTCAAAATGAATTTTCTACGAATTCGGGTTTTTCTTCTATATTGCCTAGATAAGAACATATTTGTTTTATTGAAGATTCATTTTCTTTTATTAGAAATCGCTCCTTGAACAAAAAGTACATTGATAATTTTGTAAAATGTTATTTAGAAGATCAATTATTGTTAATTATTACATATAAAAAGTAATAAACGTTCCAGATATTTAAAGAATTGTATTTTTGTTGCGTCCCCTGAGTGGAAAATTGAATATAAAAAATGTAGGTCGTTCTGAAATTATGGTCTGGATTTGAAAGCACTGTTTAAAAGTCTTGAAGCAATGAAACCATAATAAATTATGTGGCCCTAATAAAAAAAAGAGTTATTTTGTTTCCCGTGTTTACTTTATGGTGGAAATGACACATGGAACGATTTACATCATCTTCCTAAAAAAGTAAAAACATAAGAAAATTCTGAAAAACTTTAAAGAAATGTATGGTAATATAAAAAGTAGATATAGCAAAGTTTGATAACAACAATTTAAAAAAAATATGGTTTTGAAATCTATTTATGAACAAAATATCATTACTTAAAATTACAAATTTTTGTTAAAAAAATTTTGCAGTATTGTTAATTTCAGACCACAACTGGCATAAATTATTAAATTTTACGTTATTAAAGCCAATAATGTACTACTGAAACTATTATGAGATCTAAATTTGAATATAATCCTTAAGTTCTATCAGCCATATTTAGAAAAATATTCTTGATGCATTAATATCTATAATAGAAAACCAAATACGTGAGGTCTTCTGTAATATAATAGGACATTGTATCTACAATAGGACCCAGTTAGAAGTATCCCAGTCCTTTTGATTAGAGTCAAATCTCTCCTTGTTGCAGACAAAAGTTAGGACAAACAGATTTTTTTTAATGCTTAAATAAACTGATTTATTGGGGTGAGAATAAGTTAACCATATATAAAATTTAGTTAAGGTTCGTAAACTTCATGCTTTATTTAATTTCTGTATATTGGATTGAAATAAAAGTTAATTGAGTTGAGGTCTGCATGAGGTCTTGAATCTTTATTCTTTCATATTTATAGTGATTCATTGTACTTTCATTTCACGAGCCAGGGAAGTAATAGTACAAAAAATTTTCTTTAACAACTTTTCGTTAGTCAACAAAGTTTTTAACAAGTTTCTTTAATTAATATATGACAGCAGAATAATGTTTGTGTTCGTGGACATATTTTTTTGTTTTAAAATAAAAGTTAAGATAATAAAAGAAGTTCTTTTTGCGATTAAAACTGATACAGTTTCCGATTAATCTTTTGGGAACAAGCAAATGATATAAAAAGTGGGTAATTCATTGGTCACAGTTACAAGAAAAAAAGGTAATTAAAAGGCAGGTTCAGATTGGAATCATTTGACCTAGAATATTTAAGACACATTATTTGAAAAAAAAGAAATGGGTATTATCAAGTGAAATAAATTAATTTGATTAGATCGACTTTCATACCTGCGTAAAATAAACTTTCAAATCCATTCATTTTGACCAAAAAAATATTTTATCAAATTACAGTATTTCTTTATTAGAGTTACCTTAGAAGATTAAAAATATTTCCTATAGAAAATAAATACATAATGAAAAAACACATTGCATGCTACTTTTATTAATTGCCGTGATATCTAGTAAAAATAGCACGGCAATATATTAATAAAAAAGATTTTTTTTACCTTGAGAACATTTTTATCAGTTATTTTATCTAAATATTAAGAAAAATGCCTATTATATTAATCGAAGATGTTCTGTTGTACCTACTCTTGAATTAATTTTCTTATATAAAGCTTTTCTTTTTCAATTAAAAAAAACATTTCTAATAATATTTGCTATCAATATATGTTTTTTATAGAACCTTCAACGTCAACCTTAAAAGTGCCCACTTGAAAATCAAGATTAAACATAGGCATTTTGAGAATTTCTATTAAAAATAGTGTCGATCGTTATAAAATAACTATGTTCTATTAATAAGCATGAACCCTCTGTCTACCACTGCGCCTATTAATTTTTTAAGAACAGAAATAGCCAACGAAGGTCTTCATTTATATAACTATCATGGAATAATTATATAACGAAAAATTCATGATCAAAACAAAAACCACCATGTCTATGGAATTCTACAAAGTTTTTTTCTTTCTCTTTTACTGTCTCTTCTTTTCTTCGTTTGAACATTACACGTGCAAGGGGAGACTTAATAATGATTCTCTCACCTTGACCGAAGAGATGGGATCCGATCACGTCGATCCACTCACGAATCATCCCACGTGACCAAGATGTACAGTAATTGCTGCTGCTGCTCAGTCTGGCCATGGACTTGTCATTTGAACTTCTGAAGGCTGTCCAGGAAAACCATTTTTTTTAACTGTTCTGAAACATCAGTTAACAGTTGACCTTTGTTTTACAGCCTGGGATTTACTCATACCTTTAAAGTCTATATTTGTTATATAAGAAGATGATATGCATAAAGCTAAATTTTGAAATATGAAACGGCTTTGTTAATCAAAATTAACTAATTGTGAAAATTGGTGGCGGTTTTCCTAGCATTGTTATTACATACTTATAATAACAAATCACTAAATAACTGTTATTTTATATTTATACAAGGTATCAAACTCTTTATGTGAGTTATGTATCAATTTAATTCAAACTTTTCGTTTTGAACTTAGACTATGTTTTAAAATTGCTGGTAATAATAAAAAATTTATATCAAAAACTGATATTCAAAGAAATGTGGTAGAATTGTTTGCAAACAAAATAAAATTCTCTCTCTCTCTCTCTCTCTCTCTCACACACACACACACACACACACTCTCTCTCTCTCAGTTTCAAAGAAATTAAAAATTTTTTGACGGTTTTAATTATTTATTAAATTAGACGAGATTTTATCTTTTTGTTTAACTTAAGCTTAATGGTTCTATTTCGATAATTATCAGAAGAAAAACAGTGGAAAAATAACTTTTCTTTCATTGTTATAAAAATCATGCAGGGAATTAAGTATTTTGAAATTTTTTCATCATGTTTTATATTAAATAATAATCATGTTGATAATAATAACGATGATTAGTAATAAATATTGATAATAATGAAAACAATAATTTGTAATAGGCAGCAACAATAATAATAATAATTTATAACAAACAACAGCAACAATAATAATAATTTATAACAAACAACAACAACAATAATAAATTTATAACAAACAACAACAACAATAATAATTTATAACAAACAACAACAATAATAATAATTTATAACAAACAACAACAATAATAATTTACAACAAACAACAACAACAACAATAATAATTTATAACAAACAACAACAACAACAATAATAATTTATAATAAACAACAACAACAACAATAATAATAATTCATAACAAACAGCAACAACAATAATAATAATTTATAACAAACAACAACAACAATAATAATGCTTGTATAAATATTTGTTTTTGTAACAAAAATCGGATGGGAAAAAAAATAAAGATGCAAAATTCTTTATTATGTTTTGTTTTGTAAATCGTATTTTTCCTATTTTACAATTTGCGCATTATCCTATTTTCTGCTGTTAGTTTTATCATATACAATTATAAAATGTTATGCGTATCCATCGTTCTGTTTACTAACATGTATCTGCTAAAGCAAACTACTTAATAATGTAACACACATAAACAGCCTAATGGACTCAATTGTTCAACCTTTTATGCAACTTAATTTCCGGATTAGGAATCTGGAGAGGTCATCCATCCTCCTTCAAATGATGTGATTCGTCTACAACTCCATTACCGTGGCATTATATAAAGTACCTAAATTATAATTGCAATAATATGGAAGGAGGGTTTGTTATATGTTTCGAAATTTTAAAATAGCGATATTTATTAATTGGAAATTATCTGGAAAATTCAATAAACTAGATAGATAAAATTTGTCATTTGATTTTACTATCAAATTTATAGATCTGTGTTAAATTTTAGGCTCAATCTGTCTGTATGTTGGGTTCACAGTCTGTCGGGATGTGTATTTATGTGTATGTGAATTCAATAATTCTAAAATACAAGATAGAAGAAAATTTTAGAGAGCGGTTTTGACACGAAGCTGAAGATTTGTAAAGAATTAAAAACCATAAAAAAAGATAGGCTGTCTGTCTTTCTTTTTTTGTGTGCATAGTTGAATAAAATAACTGTACATTGCAGATGAACTAACTGAATGAAATCTAGTATGTACCTAATTGTAAATCTCTATTAGTTCCCTCAGCCAAAGAGAATTAGTAAAAATTGTCTAAATCATTTTTTATTACTGCTTTTCGAAGCTAAGAACAAAAATTGCCTGATTTGGGAAAGGTGAAATATAAAAATATTGAGGGGCGTTCGCTGCAAACTGTTGATATTGATATTTATTTTGCATTTAATCTGTCTTTCAGGATCCACAAATTAACATTAATTTCTCTCTGTCATGTACTCATAAATTTATTTTAAGCATTTGCATGTAATAAAGAGTAAGAACCTCACTAATAATAATCACTTACTGACGACTCCGACCCGCCCAAAGGCACACGGATAAAATTGAATGACCAGATCACTGAGACAGCAATATTGGGGGGAACTGTGGTTGAATCCTAAGGGCCATCACCGGCCGCGGCCAACACTTCTATTGGGAAGTACGTTTCATCATCGATGGGAGGTAGCCAACTCACTCCTCTGTCTCACCAGGGTGGCGACAACTAACCAACATACCTTAGGCTTTTCATCCTCATTTTTGAGGTGCCTCCATAATTCGGACCTCACTAATAATTACGATGAATGATGTATTGTGTGTATTGGATCCTACCGGACAGACTGTTCAACTTAAAGTTACTAAATTTTGTTTAGGTGTTTGGTTCAAATAAATTTTTGGATTGGTCAATGAAATCAAAATCTACGCCAAATAATTATTTAATGCTATACTTTATATGTGCTTCGTGTGACCCTGTAAATCCTTCAGGTATGCAGATGATGAGTACAAAAAATTCAGTTATGAGTTTTTAGAATATAATAAAGGAGCACTTCTGTAGAAGCCGCGTATTAAAATATGCTGCTGTCAGAATAAATAAACCAACTTTAATTTGTATTCATCTGCAACTTCTTCAGTCTCTCTGACTATGCAGTAAGAGCATAATTTATTACAGATAAGAATTTAAAATCATCATTATAACGCATCTCATCGTATAATGAAACATTACCGGCGGAATGATAAATCACAGAGTTATTTTATCCATATTCCGACAAAGTAATCTCTAGAAATGTACCATGTTTGTAATTTAAGTAGAAACTTTTTTTCTTGAATAAGGTCTCGAATTATTCATAAGGCGCTTGATTTTAAATAGATAAGAATTAGAAATTTGGCAGTTTGATTATCATTTGATGTCATGATTCGAAGAAACAGTCTTTGAAATATAATTAAAAGCACATTTCTTTAGTATTACTTGACGATATTCTAAAGGAATGTTTTCGTCTAGAAACTACTGCACTCGCATCCACCTTTCTTCGAAGGTAGGTGAGAGAAAAATTACTTCCTCTTGTGTACAACCGACCATCCGGGACAAGAATTCGAATAAAACGGAACAAGAATCAAGAATAAAATTACTGTTAGAAGTACAGCTACTTGTCAATTTTGAATATATATATAGAAATCAAATTTAAACATACCTATATACGAACGTTTCAGACTATTTTATTCAGTATTTTAACATCTGAGCTTAATACAGCACTTCACTAATAAAATAAAATTATCGTATTGTAAAAGCTGGTCGCCCTGTCAAACATTTCATTCAGTCAGAAGAAGTGAAAGGGATCAAGAAATCGGCGTTAAACAGAAAGTTTAGGCAAACGCGAAAATAGGCAGAACTATCACTAAACTGATACTCACTATGATTTATCTATAGAAACAAATGATCATATCTTTTAAAATTATTAGTTTCGTAGAAATGTTTTTGTATTATCTTAAAACTCAAAAATTACCTTTTTAATAATATAGATTTCCTTTCTGTAAAATTTTTTCATTACTTTTAATAAATTCTTCAAGTTTAATTTACAAAATTACGATGTTTTTAATATTATGAAATTCAAACATCCGTTAAAATATTCAATTGCGTGCTTTTGCCAATGTTAAAATTAAGATTAAAAAATTATTTTGGGCATTAATTACGAAATACTATTTTCACTTCCACTTTTATTTCCAAATAGCTATATATACTTTTAATTTGTGTTTCAATTATTTGTTGAAGATTGATTTAATAAAATTTATATTTCTTAGTCGTTTCAAAATTTTAAAAAAATGCATGCCATATTAATCTTTTAATAGTATAAAAAATCAGCAAACTGGTCTCTAAAGTTGGCTAGTTTAAAGAACGTAGCTTGAAATGGTAAGGACAAGGAAATCACCAATCTGATTTGTCTAAACTGAATAACGGGTTTAAAAACTAAAATTATATTCTTTTCTTTTAGGAGCCTGCCACAAACCTAAAGAACAGACATTCATAATTGCTATTTTCTAGATAAAACCAGCATAAAAAATTTGAGTAGATAAGCATAAATTCTAAAAAAAGCATGATGATTCGTGGAATTTGTATCTTGGTTTTTCATTGATGTACATCGATTTGATAGTTCCAGATATATTTTCGTCATTTTATAAAGGAAGAGGATATCCTGCAGCTTCTCCATCATCCTCTGCCGGTTTTGGGAAGACTTCCTCACAAAATTATGACTGATTATAGTTATTCTAACCTAAAAAGGTGAGAGGCCTTTATGGGTTTTATGTAGATAATTCAGAAGCCTCTTGTTGCAAAAAGTTTGTATTTGACCTTTAAAGGATGTAATTTCAAACGTGTAATCAAAAATGATCGTATCTATGTGTTTCGCAACCGAATGTTCTCGATCGTGTTAAAAGTCCTCTAAGAATATCGAAAATTAATTTAATCACGGTCAGATTGTCATAGTGCAATGTGAGTTAACTATTTTCATGCTTCCATCAATTATTTATAGCAATACTGACGATTCAGAAATACTCTACATAATGATCTTTTCAGATTAAAGTTTGACCAGAATTTCAATGATCATCAGAATTCGAGAGCTCAATTATTTGATATTTGCGTTTATACTTTTAGATATATTTCATATGTCAGAAAAATTAAATGGGAAATAACTAGACAAAAGAATCCTTATTTTTTAAATCAAATTTATAATTAATAAAATATTAATAAATATTTGGCCAGTATCGCTTTTAATTTTCATGCCATTTTAAACAATTTTGGTAATATCGTGTTTTCAAACATTTGATTACTCATTCCATGAATGCTTTTAAATGAAATAAGCATTTATTTTACTGCTGTCACTTGCAACATTTTAATTGAACTCTCTAAATCTAACTTTCTGATTAGTAATTTTTTTATAATTAGATTTAATTGTTATTAAACACACACATATTATTTTGTGCATATTTTTAAGTATACTTTTATTATTTCACTTTCATAATTGATTAAAGATTGAGATTTAATGTTAAAAGGCAAAATAAAATCAAACAAAAAAGTAATATCTAAAGGTGAATAAAATGAACAAAAAAAATTACAAAAAAAAAATGGAGATATGTAGGTTATTAAAATTTAGGCAAGTAGTGCGATTGTCTTTAAATGCTAGGAAATTTAATTTATAATTCATGCTGTTTATGGTGTAGAATACGTTAAAAAGAAAACTGCAAATGGAACTTGATTAAATATATTTGAAATTTTATTTTGTGATTTCTGAATTAAAACCGTTTGAAGCTTGATTTTAAACCATATCGATTATGGATGCGCCTTTTCTACGTTTTCCCACAAGCAAAACGTTTTGTGCAGATATTCCATACATTCCATAGCTTCATAAGAGATAAATTTAGCTACAATTTATCTCTTCTAATATTAAAAGAGAATGTGTGCTGGTGCTTTGCTGGACATACATTAGATATATTTGGTACCAAAATTTCATACAATCAACTTAGGACAGTTAAAACAAGTAACTCTTAGTTATATTTTGAAATTCCAATTATAATTTTAATAAAATAAAAATTAAGCAACATATTGTTCTTCTACTTCATACTTCAGAAAAGTATTAGAGCATAAAAATGATTTTTAAAATATTTCAAAACTTAAAACTTTCCTCCATATTTATTTAGTCACCGTTTAATTTTTCCTGTAATTTAAAAGTTTTTAAAAATATTTTTAAATAGTTTTGACAAAAGTACTTTTTATTGTTGCCGTAAATTCAAATAATTTTCATTGTTTGTGAAATAAATCTTAAGTTTTTACTTCTAATGTTAATTTTTATTTCTAATGTCTTAAAAAATATTGAAATGTTTCTGTCCTTGTTTAATTTTATGAGTAAGGAATAATAAAGGAATTGTCACAGCTTGTCTTTTTTAATTTGCATAGTCTGAACATTACCGGTCTTCTCTGAAACATAATAACAACGTATTTAAAAATATATATCGGTGTACTTCAAATTTGAACTTTTGCTTTCTTTATTTAGAGTGTTACATTTTTTTTTTACAGAATTAATAAACAAAAATTTTCTAAATTATCATGCAACATTTTTGATGCTGATTGATTTCGCTTTTAATCATTACATTTCTTAATGAGAAAGTCTTGTTCAGCCAGCATGTTATTGTGTTAATTGATTTTGCTGATTTCTGATTAAAGCCCAGATTTTGAGTGAATTGACAGTTAGAGGGAATTGGTGAAGTGCATAGATACCAAAGAAGAATGTGTAAATTTTTAAAAATATTACTAATTACAAATCCACCAAAATTTAAAATATCAACAGATTTCAATAAAATGCTGAAATCAAAATGCTTAAAACTGTAAATTTTCAACTTTTTTGATTAATTTATTTTAAACTTTAAAATAAATAAAAAGATTCAATGAATCAGTTTATGAGAAGTCTTAGAGTTAAGTTATAAAATGACGTTAACCATAACTATTTTCTGCATGTCATTGTGAAGTATGCATGCTAATAATCTTTTAAAGAACCTTCATCAAATCTTTCGTCTTCTAAAATAGAAAGAACATGAAAAATAAAAAAAAGCAACTTATAACATCCAAAGAATTTATTATTTCTAACCATAGCATTATATATTCAATTAACGTCTTTAAAAAGATTTTTAATTTTTTACTTACAAGAAAACGATCAAAGAGTTCTATGTATAGATTTTATTACTTATGTAAGTGACCTTAACGCTATTACATGTTCATTTTTAGACACCGATATCAGTTACGCAATAATTTTTAGAGGTATTGTGCGAATCAAAACTCACACTGAGTAGGATGACTAGTGGCATTATGAGCTCAAGGGTGTATTGAAAGTTCTGGGTTGCTTACAAAACACTTTCGTTTACATTTGACACGTGCGAACGTTTTTACCTTTATATAAAAATTATATCATCCAGACATGATATCTGTGATTTTTGTTTGACTCAGATTAAAAAATAATGTATAATGGTGCATTTGATCTAGATTTCAACGAATGATATTGTTTGGTACCATAAGGATATTTAATGTTATCTTTAAAGTGGTATTGTCACCGTTATATATAGTTCAAGGTAGTTCTATTATGCAAAAACTCTTTTTCATGAATTGCTTAATGCGCTAAATCTGGTTCAAAATGCATCCAGACTGGTACTATTCAGGGATAATATATTTGAAACGAAATGTATGAATCATAGATTCCACAGGTTTAAGTCGAATTGTTTTCTGTTCGAAAAATCTCATTTCTTTTTTAGTGAAAGAAAGTATTGTAAGCGTCACAAAATTTGAACTCAAGATTTTGACGAATCTCTATGTTTCAGATTTACCAGATTTCTAAAAACTTATTTTTCACATTATATGTCTGCCTGTCTGTCTGTGGGTACGATA
Organism: Argiope aurantia; assembly: GCA_026543865.1. Lineage (NCBI taxonomy): Eukaryota > Metazoa > Arthropoda > Arachnida > Araneae > Araneidae > Argiope > Argiope aurantia. The sequence goes on along the minus strand of JAPMOR010111431.1, from coordinate 123,846 downwards.
ACTCAAAAATCGCCTTGAGCTTGACAGATGAAATTTAGTATATGGAATATCAAATATGTAGATATCTATCAAATCCGTTCAAAGGGATTTGTCTGTCAGGTTATTCGAATACAAGTTAATTTTACACAATAAAAATACACAAATTTTGCATCTAAAGTGTATATTATTATTAAAGCTAGAAAAGTGTTAACCTCCTATTGGTTTGTATTTTTGCGTGCATGTAAATACAGGAATTTAAAAACTTATGAAAATGACAGCTTATGAAAATGAATTTTGCTCACAGTTTCTTCTCAAATTTTGAACCAAGCGTGACCAAAAAGTTTTACTGTCTATCAGTCTGTGATTTCGAAAATTTGTAAGCGCAATAATTGAAAATGGCTCAAATAAATGAAATTTGGTGCCTGACCTTATGATTACAGTTGTAATTCTGTGTCTAATTTTGGTATCAACCTGTTGTAAAAGTCGTTCAGAATTTTATTGATTATCTAGCACTTATGTATTTACCAGATGTGAGCGATACCCACTTCTCCAAAAAACCAAGTTGCTAAAGGTCGTATACTAAATTCATGGAAAAGATCGATATTACTTAACTATTGTTCGCCAATGGCATGCAATTAATGGATAAATATCAGCTTTCTTTACTATAAGTCAAGATACACAATTCTCATATATGAGACTTTGAAAATAAAAATCTGAGTACTCCTGGAGTTCATATATTTATCCAACAATCGAAATTTTATGTGGATGGGGGATAATATTTGTTAAAGATTATTCGAGAAGGTCCGCTGGCACTTATTTGTGTTATCGACATCAGTTCGATAGTTGGGCGGATTAACAAGCACTTTAAAAAATTGCTAAGTCTGGAATTCTCATGCTACAAGTGAAGAGATAAACATCCCTTACATCCATGGTATTCTTTTCAAAGATACTTAAGACCCCCCCCCCCCCCCACTTTTTTCTAAATAGAGACGTGTCAATGAAATCTCTATACGAATCTCTCAGTGAAAACACTAAGGGAAAAACTTCAAAAAATTTCACTCTGGTGGAGATAGGCATTTCCCGCCTTTCCCCGTGAACAAACCATGCCCCTCTCTTGTAGAAAAATAAATCGAAATTCACAATTTTTCTTCTTTTCGGCCATTTATCTATACAATTATGGCATACACATTTACGCACACGTAGTCTCTCTCTCTCACTCACACACACACTCATTTCAGTTTCATCATGCAGGGTTACTCTAATCATGATCCTATAGCTATATATGGGCCAAATTTGATATTTCTAGGTTAGCAGTCTGTCCTGCAAAACACACACACACACACACACACACACACACACACACACACACACACAC
>JAPMOR010111431.1:14557-122482 GCA_026543865.1 Argiope aurantia | reverse complement strand
CACACACACACACACACACACACACACACACACACACACACACACACCGTGGGAGTTTAAGACCGAGGGAAGCAGGAAAAAGAGGACGAGACAAACTACTCTGAATTTATATAATGTTAGTGGGGTAAAGCTTGACTCGCGAGTAAAGCTTGATTACGTGTGATTCAAAAAGACTTATTTTTAGAACACGGATAAATGGAAATTATTACATATATACTCTTTCACTTCTTTATCTCCTATCTTTATAAGATATAACTTCATTTTAGTTATCTTATATGTTGTCTTTTTTTAAAAATCTTAGTCTGTTGTCTTAACCAGTTGAACGAAAAGAATTCATTCATGCTCATGTGATATATGCAATGTGATAAATGTGATACACCTGAAGTGGCCAAAACCACTTTATTTCTGTATTCTAATAGAATTCGGGTATTTTCTGCTTCTAATATTATGTTTCAGTACAACTTAGTACAAAAATTTCGATAACACGTGCGTGTGAATACTTTATCCTCACGCACGTTATGCGTATACTTTTTAGTTGTGCTATCCAGCTTGTTGGTTTCATTTTATTAAATAAAACTTCAATTCACAAATAAGCGTTTCTTTAAAATTCAAGAATAAAATTAAGAATCAAATTGTGTAAGATCCAATTTAAAGTATATTTTTTATGATCCGACTTCAACATTAATATAAATAAAAATATGACATGCATGTACAAAATTTTTGAAAAAAACCCCCCGTGAAATGTATTTTTAAGATAGGAAAATTTTGCAAATTAATATGCAACTGAGAATTAATAAGTATTCCCATTTACTTCCTTCGAAAATTAAAGTAAAGCATGATATACATAATAATGACGCAATTGAAAATTTCACCAATAAAAAGGAGAATTTGATGGCCACGACAAAAGATTCCATGGTTAAATTAATTATCTAATGGAAAATTAAACAACTGAAGGACTTTTTTTGCGTATGCGTGATACTTCGTTGTCAGAGCATCAGCTTCCAGCCTTTCCCTGAAGCAAATATTACGATTATTATATAATTTTTTTCCAAGGATTTACAATTATAGCATCATGTGAGAAGCCTATAAGCAACGGAATTTTAAATTATTGATTAATGACCGAACTTAGTTATTAAGCAAATGAAAACAACCCTGAAACGCATATTCTGATTATAACTATTTTCTGGAACATTATAAAAGTACTCCAGTTCTCCACGCAAGTAAAGCTAAGCACTGCATAATTAATGTTATAGTGAAAGAAACTGCAAATGGCGTGCGAGTAAGAGATTGCGTGAAAAATTATATTCAATTTGGTACATCCTTTAATATTGTACCCGAACATCTTAAAAGCGATGATGGATATTGGTTGTAAAACTATACCTGTTATGAAGTTTGTTATACAGTTTGTAATTGTCTATAAATAATAAAATTATATACATAATTTGCAAAGGTACCAATATTACATAAGAAAAATCTCACAAATTTAATTGAAGTAATATTAGTGCTATCATTCAAGAGATTGCAACTGGTGTGCGAATAAGAGATAGCGTGAGAAACAACATTTGATTTTGCACATCGCATAATATTGTCACATAGAACTATAGTATAGAACTTTAAACTGAGAATACAGTAACTGACAAATATTCTGCTTTTATTCAAGCAGAGAAAGTTCCAGAATACTTTTCTGGAGACAGTAAGAAAAGTAAAGAACACTTGTCTGGTAAACGAAAGAAATGTCCAGCATCTTCTGGAACATGAAATAAAGGAAAACATAAAATCAAGGAATTAAGTATTTACATATACTATTAATCGTACTGTCTCTGGCAGGATTCGAACCCACGTCTCTTGATCATGAGACTAGTACCATGACCATTCGGTCATGGAGATTCGACTGTCTTTCTTCAATGCGGCATTGCTCCCTCCTTAGAAGAACAGCGTCTTGATGTTATGACATTTCATTGTGTGGCTCTAGCTCTCGATCGAGTCATAGGGCCAATATAAGTTGTCGTGTCTTCACGGTGACTAGTCTCTTGAGAAATGTCTCTTTCCGGAACATCCATTATTTTATAAGAATGTTGATCGTCTTGTTCTTCTGGATCATGGTATGGATTCATACGTAAAACGTGGACAACTTCCTTCGGTTTCCGCCTTCTAGAATCAGGATCGAAATCGGCTACTTCATAAGTGACGTCGGACAACCGCCTCAAAACTTGATAAGGGCCGACATACCTCTTGAGGAGCTTCTCAGAAAGCCCCTTTTTGCGAACTGGAATAAAAATCCACACCAAATCCCCTGGTTCGTATGCCACCATCCGATGTTTGGAGTCATAATGTCGGCGATCTTTCTGCTGAGCCTCGAGAGTTCGTATACGAGCTAATTGCCTCGATTCTTCTGCTTTATTGATCAGATGACTAACGTAATCGTCTTCTTGGCTGAAATCGATGGGGCAGAGAGGAAACATCGTATCCAACGGCGTTTCAGCTTCTCGCCCATGTAGGAGGTAGAAAAGCGTAAAACCTGTCATGTCCTGCTTGGCAGTGTTGTAGGCGAATGGGACGAACGGCAATATCTGGTCCCAGTTCTTCTGTTCGACATCAACATACATAGAAAGCATATCTGCTAGCGTTTTGTTGAATTGCTCTGTAAGGCCATTTGTCTGCGGATGATAGGCTGTTGTCATTCGATGAGTGATATTGCACAGTCGATTAATATCGGACACCAGCTTGGACTGAAAAACCTGCTCACGGTCTGTAATGATAACTCATGGAGCTCCATGATTCAGGATTATGTCCTCTAGTAGGAATTTGGCAATTTGTGTAGCTTCCGCCGTCGGTAAAGCTCTGGTGACTGCGTACCGTGTCAAATAGTCGGTGCATACTACAATCCATTTGTTGTCGTCGTCAGGTTTTGGAAATTGTCCTAGCAGGTCGATTCTGACGCGATGGAAAGGAGCGGCAGCTGGTGGAATAGGCACGAGATGACCTGGTGGCTTCTGAGGAATAGATTTTCTCCTTTGACATTCTCGGCAGTGCATCACATATCTTCGAACATTTCTGTACAAACCTGACCAATGGAATCGCTTTCTTATTCTATCATAAGTCCTGGTGAATCCTAGATGTCCGGCGGTAGGGTCATCATGGAGAGATTCTAGAATACTGAGCCTTAAATGTTTCGGGATCACTGGTAGAAATTTCTTTCCGGAAGGATCGAAATTCTTCTTGTAGAGGACTCCTTCGATTACTTCAAAGTTTCCCATCCTGCTTGCTTCGGTACTTTGTTGGTCTCTTATTATTCTTGTCACTTCTGGATCTTTCATCTGTTCTTCTAAGAGATTAGTGAATAAAGTGGCACCTATGGAATCCCCAGACCATGAAGCATAAACTTTTAATGGGTTTCTGGGCAGACTATCATCATCTTTGTGTTTCCTTCCACTTTTGTACACCACTGATACGTCGTATTCTTGGAGTCGCAGCGTCCATCTAGCGAGTCTTGCAGAGGGATCCTTCAGTCCTGTCAGCCAACACAGGGAATGATGGTCAGTGATGATCTTGAAAGCCTTTCCAAAAAGATATGGTCGAAACTTAGTTATAGCCCATATGACCGCAAGGCATTCTCTTTCGGCTGTGTAATAGTATCTCTCAGCCTTCGTCAGAGTACGCGAGGCATAAGCTATTACTTTTTCCTTCCCATCTTGTATTTGAACTAATACTGCGCCGATTCCGTATCCACTCGCGTCAGTGTTAAGTTCCGTTGGTGCATTTTCGTCATAAAATCCTAAGACAGGATCGGAGGTAATATCTTTCTTCAAGTTATTAAAAGCTTTCAATTGTTCAGGTCCCCAATAGAATTTTGTGTCCCCCTTCAGTTACATCTGTAGATGTTCGGCTCTATGGCAAAGGTCCTTTATAAACCGGCGATAGTAAGAGCAAAGTCCTAGAAAGCTTCTGATGTCATGGATATTTCTAGGCACGGGAAAGTCACTCACGGCCTTTATTTTTTCTGGGTCCGGTCGTACGCCATTACTTGATACTAGGTGTTCCAAGATCTTTATCTCTTTTGCTTCAAAGTGACATTTTTTGGATTAAGGATAAGGCCGGAGTTCTGTATACACTGAAGGACGGTATTCAACCTCTGAAGATGTTCATCGAATGTTTCTGAGAACACCACAATGTCATCTAAATAGAAAAGGCAGATTGCCCATTTTAAATGTCTCAGAAGATTATCCATCATCCTTTCAAAAGTTGCAGGAGCGTTGCATAAGCCAAATGTCATCACTTTAAACTCGTATAATCCCTCAGGTGTTATAAAAGCTGTTTTCTCACGATCGGCTTCATCAACTTCTATTTGCCAGTAACCGGAATAGAGATACATAGACGAAAAATATTTTGAATCCTTCAGGCAATCCAAGGTGTCGTCAATACGCGGCAATGGATACAAGTCTTTCTTGGTAATTTTGTTGAGTCGGCGATAATCAACACAAACCCATAGTTCGGCTTTACCATTAAGGAGCGTAACTATAGTAGACGGAATAGCAACTTCCTTGTTCAAGAGGAGCATCCTATTTCCCTCTACTATTACATCAATAGCTTGAAGGTTCTTACAGCACAAGACGGTGACCTTTTTGATAGAACGAGCAGGTACTGTATAATCTTCCAACGTGAATAAATGGCTGGAATCTGGAGTTTGAGATTCTCGAATGACGTCTTGAAACAAGAGCTCCGAACGGCCACAATCTATAACAGCTGGAGAAGAGCCCAAAAAGTCCAAACCAAGGATGATATCGTGACTGCATTGCGGCAAAACAATAAATTCAAAAGTTTGAGGTTGACCATTAATTTAGAGACGAAGTGTACATTTTCCCACTGGTCTCACGTAATTTCCATTGGCGACTTTTAAAAGAACTTTTTTAGTTGGTGGAAACATAACTTTTTTCAGTAGGCAAAGATACTTCTCCGAGATAACAGAAAATGAGGCTCCAGAATCCACAAGGACAGGTACTGGCTCATTGTCGACGATTACTTCAATGTTGTTTCCGGAAATCTTTGCGGCAATCGGAGGATTTTTGTCACTAGCTGCCTCACCCTGAAGGAAGGTCGCACCTCTTAGTTTTCCTCATTTTTCCAGCTAGGAGATTGACTGGATCTTCTATAAGGCGACGGAGATCTATAGCGGCGTGTCGGCGATCGTCCATGTGATGGGCTGGGCGATACACTCCAGGCTGCTTGTCGCTTGTATTCGATGGCTGGTGGCCGAAATCTCTCCTATTAGCCCGATATGCCTCAAAAACAGCTTTGAGATTTCGGCAGTATCGAACGACATGCCCAGGGCGGCCCCAATGGAAACAGACATGTCTTCTATCAGAGGTGCACCAGACATCTGTCTTCATCTGTGGTTGCTGTGATAGGGGCGTAGGTAATCTGGAAACGGCGACATAGGAAGGTTGGCGTCTTGGTTTGACCTTTGTCCATTCTGGTGTTGTCTATGACAAAGGAGCCAAAGCATTTTCCACTTCCTCTCGCACAATGACTTCAATGCCTTGGTCTTGGAGTTCGGAATCGACTGCTGGAGATATAAGGCGCTGGACCTCCTCTCGCCCTATTTAACTACTAGTGATATCAGAACCAGTTGTTGGTCAATTGCAGCAATTGGTACGACATTTGGGAACCTTTCAAATTTCCTACCTTGTATCTTCTTTTGCTGCATTTCTTCAATTTTTCTACATCATTTAATAAAGTCCTCTGAAGTGGTTATCTCTTTCGTCAGTAGTGCCTGGTAAACATCTTCGGCGACTCCTTTCATCAAATGAGACACTTTCTCTTCTTCTGACATATCTGGTTTGACTTGATGGCATAATCCCAACACGCTTTGGATGTATGACTGCGTGCTTTCGCCAGATTTTTTAGCTCTATACTTTAGCTCATCTTCTGCCTTCTTTACATAGAACTGTGTTTCCCCAAATGCCTCTTTTAACTTTGATTTGAAAACATCCCAGGAAGTCAATTTATCTTCAATATTTTTGAACCATTAGTTCGCTGTACCGTCCAGGAAAAAGAACACATTTGCCAGACAAGTCATGTCATCCCATCTGTTGAATTTCGATACTCTGTTATATTCCTACAGTCATTTGCTTATGTATTGTCCCACGTCTCCTTTAAATACAGATGGATTCCTGTATTTTGGCTGTACTGGTGTCAGGATGACCGGTTTAGTTTCCGGTTCCACAGGCATTTTAATTGTCTTTCTGGGTGATGGATTATAAAGGCAAAATTCTGGGTCAAGACCTTTAAGGCGATTGCTTCTTCGTAAATCCGTTTCTATGCTGAACCCGTACACTTCTACGTACTCGGCGCCTCCACCAAAGAATGTCACGTAGAACTATAGTATAGAACTCAGAATTGAGAATACAGTAACTGACAAATCTTCTACTTTTATTCAAGCAGAGAAAGTTCCAGAATACTCTTCTGGAGACAGTAAGAAAAGTCCAGAACACTTGTCTGGCAAACGAAAGAAATGTCCAGTATCTTCTGGAATATGAAATAAAGGAAAACATAAAATCAAAGAATTAAGTATTTACATATACTATAAATCGCATTGTCTCTAGCGGGATTCGAACCCAGGTCTCTTGATCATGAGACCAGTGCCATGACCATTCGGCCATGGAGATTCGACTGTCTTTCTTCAATGCGGCAATATTGTATCTGAACATCACAAAAGTGTCGGTGGATATTGGTTATAAAACTGTTCCTGTTATGGAATTTTCTATACAGTTGGTAATTGTAAATAAATAATAAAATTATTTAAATACTTGGCAAAGGTATAAATATTACAAGGAGGGAAAAACTCAAATTTAATTGAAATAATATTTTTATGTAACACCATTCAGAGACTTTAAAATTTACATAAAAATAACTGTAAAACGGCAGGCAAGTGAATATTAAGGAGTATGATAAAAATGTAAAAAAAAGGAAACCAAACAGATTATAAATTCGCAGAACAGCTTCAAAAATCTCAAAAAACATTAAAAGTTAGAAAAGTTAAAATAAATTAGTCCTTAAAATATTTTATTTTTTAATTACTTATACTTTTAGTCATTTATGTTTTATTTTGCATGAATAGAGTAAGATGCAAAAGTAATTAAACCATCATCAATTTTAAATACAAAACAATTTATGAATCGAATATACAATAGCTTGAATAATCATTAAATCGAAGATTCAAATTAAACAAAACATCAGAAATCATACTCTCTTTTACTCACTAATTATTTTTAAGTATGAATCATTATAGTGTCAACAGTTTCAATTAAACATTGCAATTTTCTTTTGAATTATCTTAGATAAGAATTTTCTTTACGTTCATTATTGAATAATCTAACCATTTGCAACTTGCAACTTGATGAATATTTATTTACTTAATACAAATATTTGCTTATTTCTCTAAAAGATTAAATATATATAATTGTTTTAAGTTGAATTTCCCTGAAAAATTCGTCTACATCTTTTTACCGTTCTGTAGACGTTTTTAGCAATCAAAATTGAAAAATAAAATGAAATTGCGAAATGATGCACAATTTTTATGGCGAGTGAGAGACACCATCCGAGTGCAAATGGTTAAATTATTCAGTGCTAATTTGAAATTATACATAGAAACATTAAAAAAAAAAGCCATTCTAAAAAACAAGCATGCATCACTTTTTTTTTTTCGCATTCGCATTTGTCTATAGAACAGAGCTTTCATGACGTAATAACAATTGGTTATAAGATTGGAAAACCCTGAGCAACTTAATAACCGTTTGAAAGTACTCTGAAATTGTCAGTTCAATACGTAATTGATGAGACCAAATTTTCCATGTTACAGACACTTGTCAAGCCGCAATGAAATTAGCTACCAGAATTGGATGTTACTTTCTCTTTTCCACTTATTTTCTCCGACCACAAATGATGCTAAACTCGTTTAATGACGTGCGTAAAAGAGTTTTCAAGGTAAAAATACCGTAAGAAATTAATATTTCATACATTTACTAATAAAAAGAAATATAATGAATTAACTGTTCTTTTAAAATAAAAATATGGCAATGAAAATGAATAAAAATAATTAATTTAACTGCGTGTTCATCTAGTTTTGATTCAATCTTTTGATCAATTCTTCAACTTTTCATTTTATTACTTCGATTTTCTACATATATCATGGAAATTTGTTATGGTATTTTTAAGAAGAAATAATTTAATGCTACAAGATAAATGTGCGCAAAGCTAAGACTGATTGAACTTTTTAAATTATTTATCAAAATCATAATTTGATTATAATTTATCAAGGTTATCATTTGATTGAATTTTTTGATATTGTTAAATTATTAGGTTTAGTTTAAATGCAAACTTTATTTCAAATTTGGAAAAAAAAACAAATGAATATTTATAAAAAATATGCATTAATACCAATGGCAAATAACTAAATGGCAATAATTATCAATTCATCAGTTCTTTAAAACTTCTATTCATCTGTTTTAATATAATGATTTTAACTCCATTTTTGCAATTTTTAAGTAAGGTTGTGGAATCTTTTACGTCAGAAAACTTCTATGTTAAGTGAAAATTAATTATAAAACTTTTCATATCCGTCGACATGTTGAAACTGCAGACTTAAGCATTTTCTCACACTCCTAGGGAAGGCTGAAAATCCCTAATGATTACAACATTCTTTTAAAGATACCCAAGATTCCCTTTCCAAATTCGACACGTGTAAAAGAAATTCCTATCATAATTTCAGAGTAAAATCACTGAAGGGAGATATTTCTATCTCTTTTGCGCTTGTATCGCGATATAAACACTTGTATCGCTTCTTCCTTGTTCATAGTATGCCTTCCGTGATGAAATAAATCGAAGTTAAAATTTCAAAAGTCTTTTTTTTTCGGCCACGGATCTGTTAAAATATGTTTACATCTATATATTTTCTGAGCATTATATTTTAACGCAAACGGTTGTATGAAATCTATGATTTTCTTTCCTTTAGTTGCATTTTTTAAATTTATTAGTTTAATTTTTTTGACAAAGCTTGGTTGTTCAATAATTCTCAATGTATACAGTCACTGATAAGTATATAAACACATTTCACGAAATCACATTTTTACATTCAATATCATTTTCTATCACTAAAATTTATTTATCTTTAAGAATATTATTAAATCTGTATTCTTTATGGCGAAATTTTCCTTTAAGTTTAGTTAGTTAAGTTAGCACAAGTTTATAAGACACTGAGTATTGTGATTTCAACTATAATGACTCAGATAATTTCTCAATTTCTCACATTTGCTTATTTACAAATCCCGAACTTGTAGAATTTTCTTCAAACTAATGAAATAATTAATATTAATTAAAGTTCTCATTTTCTTAAATGTAGGGAATGGCTAATTTCTTTATGCATTAATCAAAAGCCCCGAGAAGGTTTTGCTTCAAAATATAAATATTTATAATATATCATACAGATAGTAAATATAAATAGAGTGATCGGATCAAACAATACGAAGTCGTGTAATATCATATGGGTTTTTTATTCTTCCTCAACTTCTAGGTAAGTAGATTATTTGAAATGTCATTAATTTTCTTTCTCTCTCTCTTTTTTTTTAGAAGTTTTCGACTAAAAGAATGGGGAAAGAGATTTTTGTCAAAACCTGAACTACATTTTACTAATTTTAAAATAACTAACCGAAAACAAGTAAAAATTTGAGTGAATTTATTTTCTCCCAGGTTGTTTTTTAGCGGAAAAAAAGAAATTAATATTTCCGAAAGCTTTTCAATATTCGTGTTTCATTATTAAAATGAAACTTATAAGGAAAATAGTTTAGACGTTTATATTAGATTTTGTCAAATAATATAGTTGATACAGAGCTTGCGCTACTTGACAAAAAAATAGAGATGAGGCATATACATCTTTCTACTAACTATGTGACAGTTTGTCTTTAAGAATTGTTTTAGATTTCTTCCTAGATTTATATTCGGAATGCATTGATTATAATACAGGGTGGTTATAATTAAACTTCCCCTATAAACAGCAACATACAACGCAAACGGGTGAACGGATTCCAACGAAATTTTGTATATAGACTGTAAACGAGATGGCTCGAAAAAAAAATTTTAGCTCCAAAATGTCCACCAAAGGCGCCTTTTCCGGAAAGACATTAAATTTAGCACAATAAACGTCCAAAACGGAAGGCAGAAACAATATTAACATTTATTGACTAGTTTCTGAACACTTTGTTATCGAACCAAATTAAATAAAGGCAAGGAAAAAATAACAGTATGTTGCTTGAGGGAAAAAAACAAAAAACAGTTCACATTGCAGAAACAAGAACAGATTAGGACGAAATTACACAAGAGGAGCAGTTGTTAATCGTGCCCAGGACGATGTAAGGAAAGGCGCTCCATGTGACCACCCTAATTCACCTGCAAAATTTGTACAGCAACAGCTGTCTTGATGGCATCGACAAGTCCCGGTGTGAAAGACTTACGACCTCGTCCAGGTTGAACTCCCAATGACCCTGTCGCTTCAAATCTCTAAATTATGGCACAGATACTTTTAGTAGATATTAGTCCACACCGTAGTTTCTTTATACGACACAATTCACGAACTGCAGCAGAAGCATTCCCCTTGTTTTCATAAAACAGCTTCACCAATAACGCACGGTCAACTAAGCATACCGTCATCATTTCAGCCGAAAAAAAACATGACAACGACAAACATCGACAAAAAACATGACGACGTCTGCAAACGTTTCATACCCTCACCCGTTTCGCATAAAGCTTCCTTTTCTTCTTATGCATTCAAATCTCGACATTTTTTTCCCTAGAACTGATAGCTTTTCCCGGTTTTACAATTTATTACTCATAATTCTTGCTCTGGATTTTTAATATTGTTTCTGTATTCCGTTTTGGTCGTTTATTGTGTTAAATGTAACGTTTTTCTGGAAAAGATGCCCCCTGGTGGGCATTTTGGAACTAAAAATATTTTTTCGAAATTCCGTGAGCGCATCTCGTGCATAATCTATACACTGAATTTCGTTGCAATCCGTTCATCCGCTTGCATTTGTAGGATGCTGTTTATAGGGGAAGTTTAATTATAACCACCCTATACTTTTATAGTACTGCTATTTCTAATTAGGGAATTCAGGAAACTCAGATATCAATGAGCCGCTAATATTTTCAATTCTTATTATAGATTAATAATTCATGGCCGAGACAGTATGCCCATGAATTATTAATAAATATGCCACGATAACTTGAATCCATTTAAAGGGAAAAGAATGAACGATAAAACATTTTTTTAAATGACACTGTTTATTGCGTGCTGACAGATAGTTACGATGCTGGTGTCATACGACTAATACCAAAATTTCGATCCTTTGCTCAATTCGATGGATTTTAGACAGAAAAAAAAAGAATCCTTAATACCATTTCACTACATAGCATGGAAACCATGTCATTGAGTCAAAAGTTTTCAATATTTATTGTTGAATTATCAAGGTTTGAAGAAAAACTTTATGCTGGGAATCAGCCATTAACATTTTCATTGTTTTACAGAGAAATGAATAAAAGTTAAAAGCCATTTTTCAAATGATATTGTTTTTTATATGCTGATGGAGTCATATGACCAATATCAAAGTTTCGATCCTTTACTAAATTCGATGGATCTTAGGCATAAAAAGAGTCATTAATACCATGTCATTTGACTATATAGACTTATAATACTCATTTGACTCAATGCCAATGCGTTTTATGTTTTTAATATTTATTGTTGAATTATCAAGGTTTGAACAAAAACTCTATTAAACGAATCGACTATGGATATTTGCATTGATTTACAGAGAAATTAATAAAATGTATAGTTATTTTTCATATGGTATGGTATCTTAGATGATTAGTTATTAAGCTACTGTCGCTAAATGGTGTTATTGAAACGTTGAGCCTTTGCTAAAGTCGATGAATTTTAGAAATGCAAAGAATCATTAATACCATATCATTTGATTATGTGGCACATTAAATAGTCAATTTTCTACTCGGAATTTGGATTCTTTGCAGGAAAGTTTTAACATAATGAAATTGTGGTTGGTTTAGCATAGTAGGTAAATAGAATTTTAAAATATCATCAATAAAAACTGACAGTAGAAATAATCTAATGAATGGCTGTCGGGATATAGAAGCCTCTGTGTTTTGCAGAAAGATTTTTTTTATCAAGAAAGAATATTGCTTAAGAAAATATAAAAGAATTTTCTGATACAATCCATTATAAATTGAGGGTAGATAGACCACAATCCATATTTGTGGTCTATACCCATCTTTCATGAAAGGAGCATGTAAATAAGCATAGGATAGGAATTGTCTTTCCCGAAAACTAATAAAATTCTATTGGACAACGAACAAGAAAGTGGTTGATAAAATACCACATTAATCAGTTCTATTGGCTTTTTAGCATATATAAATTGGATGTTTGGAGTTTTCTTTGCCAATGAGCAGTAACGATGACTATGATTGATAAAACTTAATATACTAGCCGAAGAAGAAACAATCTACTTTGAGGGAACGTGGGATTTCTTTCAGTATAGCACAGCAGAAGTGAGGTCAATGCCAAAATTATTGAAGAAAGTGTGCATTGAGGTTTTAAATATCATGCACAGATGTATCGATCCATTGAGGAATCTAAAGAACAACAACACGGAAAGAAGCGGGTTTGATCTCTCAGAAACTTTCTCGCATACTCTTCAATATAGGACTTATCCTTTTCTTTTTGAATAAAATTATAGATCATGGCCGCAAATGTCTTGAATGGCATTGGCAAACAATAGTTACAAAATACAGATCTCCGACGTGAATCCAGCATTTTTTACTGAATTTATCAGCGAATGCGTATTTTGTATTTTGAACGCATTTTTTTCCGAGCTATTGAAACCAAAATTTGATTTACGGAACAACAATTTGAGGTCACAAGGTCACATGCCGAATTTCATTGATTTAAATTATTGCATTTATAAGTTATTGTGTTTATATGTATGGGAAAGTTTCAGCCGTTTGAGAAATTTGGTTCAAAATTTTAAATGGATCTATGTCTTTAATACTAAATTTATGTACTAAATTTTATCTATGTAGCTCTTTCCGTTTTGTAGCTACCGACTTCAATTGTACTCGAACAGATAAACAAAAAGACTTTCTCTGAATAGATTTGTTTCAAAATGTGATAAATATTTGGTCTTCATATACCAAATTTCGCCCATATAGCTCAAATGAATAGTTTTTGAATTATCATGATCACATATAGATAGATGTAATACTAAATGTGCGCTTACTGAACTTGGCGAAGTCCTAAACGAGAAAAATTCGTCAAAATCTCGAGTTCGAATTTTTTGACGATTATTAAATTTTCTCTATACTTCATTTACGAAAAAGTAAAAATCCAAATTTAGATTACATATTAGTATATTTTTAATTGCGCGGTATATAGTGTAAATTCATAATTTATAGTAATGATAAATTGTATTAAATAAACAAGTATACTTGATCATTTTTAAACAAAAAAAAGGTGCATTTGATAAAATTAAATTAAGCATTTAAAAATGATGAAGAAAATAGTTATGTATAGAGTGAAAAATATTTTAAAATTTTAATAATTGTGGCACTGCATTAAAAAATAAAATGTTTGTAATTATAGACTTTAATCGAAAAGCAGTCTTTTATAAAATAAAGCAAAAAAAATTATTAAATGTTGAAAAAATAAAAAAAAATTTAAGAAATAGATGTATTTTTATTCAATTCTTATCATTTTTGTCAGTGCTTTTCTCCTTATCTTCAAAATCAGCGTCTTCGAAGCAGCACAGCTTTTGCAATTATAATCACTCGAAAGTTATTTGTGATAATAAGTTTGTTTATTGAATATTCATAAATGAATTCTTATACGATAATCCAATAATGTGACAATTGTTCAAGTGACTAATTGTTTCCGAATTTGTTTTTTTTTAATACAAGAATTAAGAGTATTTGATAATTTGTGCAAATTTGGATTGAATTTCTTTGTAAAAATCTTTTCAGAATGTATTCATTAAAAAACACTTATGTTGCCTTATTGTATTTTAATTTAACCATAAATTAAATAAATACAATAATAATTTACTTTCTGTGAACACTTTATTTATTCAAGAGATAGCGATAGTTTAAAATATTTATAATTTATATCAAAATATTTTCTCAAATTTAACACGTTTTATAACAAATAAACATTACGATAAGTGCTTTCAATTTCGAAACATACATTCAAACAAAACATTAAAAAAAAAAAAAAAGACAAATAACAACCTAAGGGTTGGATGCCTTTGAAACCGAGAGTGATTCACATCACGTGATCTCAATTTTGCTATCAACTTCAACAGCTGTGAAACTAAGTTATCATTACCAATAAAGTGTGTATTTTGTTCCAAACTTTTTTTTTCCTTTTTTTTCCCCTCGCTAAGTGAGAAGGGGTAGAATCACACATTCGGCCGAAAAGTAAACTACAAATTAAAACGTTTTTCGAGCCTTTAACTGGGTTGTTACGGTGCGCAGAATGAGGCCATGGCAAGCCCCCATTATTTCCGTGATAACTGCATTTCCCTTTAATCGCGAATTCGTAACTTCCGGGCTAGTCCTTGAAAACTAGATGGAGAGAAATCGAATTTTCCCGTCTCTTCTTTTTTTTCTTCTAGTATGTCGTTTATGTTTTAGTTTCTTTCTTTCTTTTTTTTAATGTTTTCTAAAATGTTATGACTTATGTTTTCTTAATACTTTTCGGTTGATAACGTTTCGCAAAATGTACCACGCGTTTTCTTTATATTAGGTTGTGGTCTTTTTCACTGGTGATTTGTAAGAATTAATGTGACTGATGAAATATCAGTTGTCCTAGAAAATCAGATAATCGCAGCAATAAAATCTCATTGTTCTCGTTTTACGCAATTTTGCAGTCATTAATCACTTATAATTGCTTCAGATGGGTCAGTGAACGATTTATAGCCACAAGTAATGGAGTGAGAAGGCTCCAGAAAATATTTATAAATTTAATCATTTCATAATTTAAGCTGCGAAATTCTTATTAATTTTAAATTGAAAAGTTTTAGTATTCCGAAATTATACCCACCTATAAAATTTTCAAGTTTTGCATTTGACATTCCTTAATTGATAAGTGAAGTTCTACGAAATGGTAATAGTTAGAACTTTGGCAGGCCGTGGGCTGTTCCACTTTTTTAAAGATTTTTTTTATGATAGTTATTTAATAATTCTTCTCGTTTGAATGCGAAAATTATTTTAATTGATACTCAAGTGTTTTGGATATTTAAAACCAGTGAGAGTGATCTCAAAAATTTCTCAGACACGCCCAATTAAAAAAGTTATATCCCTACCGCCATATAAAATTATGAACATTGTTAAGACCGCGAATGCTTTACCTGGCAGTAATTGACGATCAGTAATTGCGATTTATAGATCACTGTCTTGAATCTAACAATTTTACAGAATCTGTCAGGTGATCTTTGGCGACTTTTATTGGTCATTAATCCCTGGTATTAAATTAATACATAAATACCCAAAAATCGAATCTGTATTTTGGACACCTTTCTTCCAACCGATTGGTGCTGCATTTTGGTATAGATTTAGAATTATAGTCATAAAATTCCATATTAAATTTAGTTTAAGACAATTTGAATTATTGTGTTTGCATGCTTGCAAAAGTACCGAATGGTAGGCAGACAATCCTTTGACTTGTTTCAAAATTTGAAGAATTTGTATTTTGAATATAGATACGAAGTTTTATTTATATATAGAAGTCGTTTGTATTTTGTATTTATCGCGTTCACTTAGACTGTCGGATAGACATATTTCCTCTGAGTGGCTTTTGTTCAAAATTTGATGTAAATCTATAAATATGATGTAAAATTCTAAATTCAAATTTCATCCATCTCAGAAGACAGACACAGATGTTATTTCAAAGGTG
This sequence comes from Argiope aurantia, assembly GCA_026543865.1. Classification (NCBI taxonomy): domain Eukaryota; kingdom Metazoa; phylum Arthropoda; class Arachnida; order Araneae; family Araneidae; genus Argiope; species Argiope aurantia. The sequence goes on along the minus strand of JAPMOR010111431.1, from coordinate 106,479 downwards.
TGTTTTTTGGGTTCAGGCTGATCTGAAATGTAGAGATTTTGAGTCCACATTTTTTTTATGGTTACAGTACTTTCTCTTTGTACACTTCGTATATTTCTTCGTATTGAAAATCGCAGTATCATTCAAAATTGTTTAGAATATCTTAAAAATAATTTTAATTCAATTCCTTTCATATGATGAAATTCTTTTTTATTTATAGAAAGATTCTTTAAATAAATTTTTGCTGCAAAAGATTTACACACTTTCGACGCATTTGAAGAATAAGGTAGGTAACCAGTTTTATGTTCTTTATGAAAACAAGGAATAATAAATAATGACATGAATCGCCGGAGGGTATCGGGGAATACTCGTTACTTGTATGGTGGAGGGATATTCATCGCTCTACACTACTGTGACAAAACAAAAAACAAGAAAAATTATTAAGATGCAAAATATTTTATTGTCAGAAGATAAAATTTTAACAATGCAATTTTTTAAGTGAAAACATTTTTTGAGTGAAAAATTTTTTAATAAGGTGCATTTCAAAAATTTAATTCTCAATAGGTAATATGTAATTTTTACCGTCTCCTATACAAAGTATAGAGAAAGTATTATAATCGCTAAAAAATTCAAACTCCAGATTTTGACAAGTCTCCTAGTTTTAAACCTACTTCAGTTTAAAAAAAAATTAGAAAATATCCGTCTGTCTGTCTGACAAAGATAACTAAGAAAAGCTTTGAGCTAGGCAGGTGAAATTTATTATAAGGTGTTTACACCAAATTTACAGATTTCTATCAAAATACATCCAGAGAAGTTCTGTTTGTTCGATTGTTTGAATATAACTTAACATTATAACTACAAAACTAAAACAGATGGATAAATAAAATCCGGTACACAGATTTAACATTTATAGTGTAGGCATCTGTCAAAGTTTCTGACAATCTGTAATTTTGCTTATATGAAAACCCGAAAATTCAGAATTGCAGTTCTTTAAATATATCAGATTTGTATAGGTTTTGTGATTGCATGTGTAATTTTGTATCAAATTTTTGTTTTGATCGATTGAAAAAAAAAAAAAACTCGTCCAAAACACAAATTTGATTTTCGAATATTATTAATTGCATGCCAAGGATTAATTGCGAAGAAAACTCGCAAAAAATCAAATGATTGATTCAGTAAAATTGCTAGATTCGAGCCAAAGATTATATTTTGTAGCTGTTGTACACCAATGATGTGCAATGGTTGTCTCAGTGACAATGCTTCTATTAAAGCGTATGCCAGAACGTTTTGAGAAGACCACTACCGCTGGTTATGCGGTATCACTATACCGTTTCAACTGAGCGCGTTCTCCCATTTTTTTCCTATCATTTTTTTTTGTAAAAAAAAAAATGAAAGAATGTGGATAGAAAATATTGAAAAACTTGCTTATGAGTGCCACTGCTTCCCTTATATGTAAATGTTGGGAGACAATGTTTGAATGATTTAAGTGTATATGGGATAAAAAGATTTTAAAAAATATTACTAAGACTATGCTTTTTAATTCGAATAAAAACGTTAGTCGTCATTCCGATAACATCTAAACAATCATTTTTTAAAAATGTTTTCTTATTATGGGAAAGACGAGATAGTTCCGTTTTCAGAAATTTGTCTTCGTTCCTACCTTTTAACAGTGAATTTTCTTCTTTCTAATTTATTTTTAGCAATAAATATGGATTGTTTCTTTGTACAAGTAGCTCATACAAATAGCTGACAAATTAGCATTTATATCATTATTTATTACATAAGATTATGTAAAACAATAACTGAAAAAACTTTGATTTCAAAATTCTTCTATATTTATCCGATTAAGTCATTGACTTTGAGATAAGATATTTATGGGAATTTAATCTGCTTTGAGTATTTTATTTGTATATTTTCCTCTCTCTCTCTCTCTTTAAATTCTCAAAGGCAAAAATAGTACATAACAGTAAATCGGGTGTTTATTTTCTGCATCAATAGAGCGTTAAATAATTTAACTGATTTCTGAGGTGTTGGCGGTAAATGCCTTGATGCAGTCATCTCCTTCAGACGTGAATAATTATTATGAAATTTTCATTGATACACGTATTATAAAGTAAGAAGCTTTAGAAATTAAAACATATTATTTTGAAACGTAGTCTTCACATTGCTTGATTTATCATTTAAGAACCAACAAGCATTAGTTGGATTTCATTTAAAATTAGTTTTATGGATTGTACATAAATTTGTTCGATTTGTTTTGCTAATTTTTTTTAAATTTGTAACTCGTTGCACAATAAACTTCTTATAATTCAATAATTAATTTTTGAACAATTAATCATTTGTTCAAATAAGAATGATTGCATTATAAAAAGTTTATTGTGCAACAAATCATTTATTTTGCAATTAGCTATATCTAAACAGTTTGGAGTTGCTGTATAGCTATAACTTCGATAGTTTGGAGTTGATTCATAATTACGTAACTCATTCCATTTTTCGTTTAAAAAATATTCATTTTTACCTATTTATTTCGATTTTATCTAGGAAATGATATGTATTATATGACAAAATATCAAAAGAAATTAACAGCTCTTAGTGAATCCACGTTTAAATTATAGAGGCTCAGAATAATGCGATAGAATTCATAAATAATTTAGAAAAATTAATTTTTCCGGACGAAATAAATTTTACACTGTTTTAAAATGTGCAATTTTTTTCGGTCTTATTTTTCAATTGTCAAATGATAATTAAAATTTTGAAGAATTTTAGTATTTTTTAAATCTAAATAAAATGAGTTTTTAAATTGTATCGACATATCTATCCATCTGTGTGCATGGAATTGTAAAAAATAAAAACGCGGAAGCTAGATGTATGAAATTTTGAGAGTAAATTTTATTCTAAAACTATCCTGGAAGACTGCCTGTTTATTCATGTGCATGTGAACATAACAGATCAAAAATGCAGCATGATAATGGATGCAATTTGGTCTGTGATTCCCATGCTAATTTCGATCGTTGTAAATAGTTGGTTATAAACATTCCAGTTCTCTGTTTTTGTTTAGCCTTGAGTACATACATATAGTGTATTTCTGAGTTAGCGCTTTAGTGTTTTATACTTTTACTGTTTTTGGCTGCCTTCCAAAATTATTTAAATATTGTAGTTATTACTTATAATGCATCTCTGATATTTCTAAAAATTCATTTAACAAAGTTAAAACTACTCTTAAATGAACGCTGTTATCAATTTTACTCATCTGTATTTGCAGTTTGAACCACTGTTCCAAGACTGTTAGGGTTTTTACCTCTAGAAATTTTATGGGAAATCGACGTTTTGTTCTATGAAGTCATTCAGCAATTTTTTTCCAAAAATATCGGCATTTTGCAATAAATAGCTGAGAATCCTTGGTGAGGTCAAGAACTCTTAGCCATTCTCAACATTAATCATATAGATTTTAAAATCTCTTTGGGTGTGTCGTATTTAGGATCATTTACATCGGATCATGTTACAAAACACACCTACACCTGGCAAATACAGGGACAAGAGCAACCAAATCTATAAATAAAAAAATAAAAATAAAAAACAGCAGACAATAATTAAGATATATAACGTTGACAGCAATAATGGGTGCGGAAGTCTGTAGTAAATACATTATTTCATTATGGTACGGATAAGAAGGACGTCCTTGTATTAGTGAGTTCAGATCAAATATGCATTAGAGAGTAAGTGTATGTCAGATCGATGCAAGATCTATATCAGATTTTAATTCGATCAAGTTCAAATAAGATTTCGACGTATTCGTATTTTTTTTTAAATTTAATGAAATTTACTAATAATTAAAAAAATATCCTTTTTAATACCTGCCATATTTTTAAGTATACTTCTCTTAACAAAGCAAAGTTTTAATAATTAAATACATGGTTTAGTTTTAACAAATTTGAATGAAAAAAATTCTTTAATTTTTTCATACAAATTTGCAGTGATACTCGTATCTTTAACAGATAAGACTTTTGCATTTTATTACTTTTTATTAATAATATTTTATTAATAAAGAAGGAATTTTGCCATTGACAAACTAAAGACACCAAATACCCATTTGAATTACATAATATGCTAAAGAAAAGCACCAAAAATGCAAAACTCTCAGTTAAGCTCTATAAAATAAATATTTTAAAAATAAATTAACAAATGTTGCAATAATATAATATCAAAATTAAACATTTGAAATGTAAATTATGTGCTATTCAAAATATAATATTTTAAATTTAAAAGGTTTAAAAAGAAATCAAATTTACCACATATGTCAAAAGAAACAACACTGTATTTTTCGTCTATCTTTTTTCAGCATAGAAAAGTTATTGCAAACGCAAATGTAAATCCTGAAGATTTCTTTTGATTCTTCCGATTTTGATAAAATTTTAAACGATTAGTTTTCATTTTCATCGGTAGAGCTGTTTAAATGGATTCTTTGGTATAAATACAGTTAAAAACCAGCGGAAGGAGTATATCGAAATTTTCTTGCATACTCTCTAATAAATCTATCTAATAAATCCATCGGCAAAAAATAGTTACGAAAGAGCATATTAAAGTGTGATCTTTGGCAAGTAAGTTTATACAAAGTATTAGAAAACCGAATGTGTGTTTAGAATAATTTTTTTTCGACAAATTAAAAAAAAATCCTGATACAAAACAATAATTGTAGCAAAATAAACTACATTTCATATATTTAAGCCACCGTATTTTTGAGTTATCACAGTTAAATTCATTTCAATGTCCAGACCAACAGACGCTCAATTCCATGACACATTTAATTCCGAATTTGATTTAGATATACACTTAAGATTCTAAATTCGCATACCGAACTTTTATTCATCTAACTCTCGTCATTTTGCAGTTATCGTGTTATTTATATCCGGACAGCCAGGTAAACAGATTTCCTCTAAATGAACTTCGTTCAAATTTTGAAAGAAATCTACAAAATTGGAGGAAAGATCATATATCAAATTTTATCCATACATCTCAAAACAGTTTGAGTTTCTGTGCCCTCAGACATAATTCCGAAAATGTGTTTTTCGCAAAGAGAGGTCTAAAATATGGAGAATTCGTAAAAGTCATGAGCTCGAATTTTTTAACGATCACTGTATTTTCTTTTTATAAATTCTCATAAGAAAAAAAGCACAGTTAGTTACATTTCCTTGTGAAGCGTATTTGAATTTTGTTGCGCTGGTTAGTTAGTAACGAATTAAATAAGAAAGAAATAGAGCATGGTCTGTTAAAAATATATAACAAATTTATTAATAACTAACTGGTACCCGGCAGGTTGTTGCTACAGAAGAAATAATTTTGGAAATATCGTTTGAAATTTGAAATGACTATCTTCTTTAATTCGAAATGATAGAAAGACTATTTATTTTCTTATTATCAGTTAATACATTCATTGAAATTGAATTATATATAAAGGAGAAGTATCAATAATTTTTATTCTATTTTTTTTTTTACTTTATATTTCAAATGCTTTAAGGAAGACAATATTTTTTTTTTCCATCTTCAGCAAAAACAAATAAATTTTTTGATTGTCTGACTTGTGAGTATCCAATATACAACTGGCTATGTGAAAAAAATTGATTTTTTTAGTTCAACATTGGATATAATAATTGTACTATGCCTATAACCTTGGCGCAAGTTTAAGCAATATGTTGGCACAGTTTTATCGCAATCTGATGAACAGTACGACAGCGCACAAAATATGTACAAACAAAAATTCATTTTTTTATATAAGATAACTCAGAGTTGACGGACTGAATTCGAGATTCTCTTTCTTCGAGTACAAAACGCTTCGATTCTGTTTGAAAATCCACTGAATAATTTTGCCACTATTCTTTCATTTTGTATTTTATAAAAAAATAATATGCAGCGAAATCAATTTTTTAATATCCATTCTCTATGCTGCCTTTCATTATTGTAATTGTTTTTTTTAATTCAATCAATGCTTTTTTAATTGAGTACATAAAAATCAATTTTATGCAATAATATTGCTTAGAACTTATTGCGAATTATCTCACTTGTTTTTAATTAATTAAAATTTCAAAAAAAGATCGCTCCAAGATGTGTACTGTCCATAATATATCTAGGCAAATTATAGCACGTCGGCACACAGGCATATTAGTCCTTTATTATTATACGCAATAATTCATTAATGCATTGTTAAATATCTCAATCTGTAATTAATATGGAATTTCTTTAGCTAAACTTCCAACAATTTTATCTGTGTTATATAATTTGACTTAAAATGACTACTATTATTTTGAAACCGGGACTTATATCTTAACAGACAATTTCTTCTCATTTTATTACAATATTTGAATAAGCAGTATTAAAAATTATGTGCGCTTAAATGTATGTTTTCTAACTAAATGCATATACCGCAAATGAATTGAGAATAGTATCGGAAATGTTTTGTATATATTATTCAAGAATACAATGAACAAATTAACAAATTGTATTCCAAACCCGATTTTTATTTTAATTCAATAAATTGCTTCAAATTCCTTCATCGAAACATTTCTTATGCTTACATAACTTCCAATTTAAAATTAAATATTTATACGTCCGCATCAAGGTGAGTTGTTTCAAAATAACCTCACACCATTTCATTGAGAAAGCAGCGCCTTAAACAAAACATTATACTTCAATCTGAAAGAATTTCATTACCGCCATTACTTAACAGTTCCAAATACTTTCCAGATAAAACCGACCCAATTTAAAAGGAAAAGGAATAAGAAAAGATGACGATTTCTCATCGGTAGGGCCCCTGGAGTTAGGGAGGGGTCGGTTGATTGAACGCTGTAGTGGTTAATAGAAAACGAACTTATTGTTGACCGATTAATAAAAAGACTTGATGGAGTCACGTTCTTTTTAAAAGGCCATAAAGGCGATGCGGTATTTATGGATGTCTCAACTTCGGCGATCATTGTTTGTTCCATTCAGAGCGTAATGTTGACACTCGCATACCATTCTTTCTCCCTATTTGGGGCTGTCTCCTTGCAGCGCTTCGCCCTCAATAAGCACCCTCTCCCAGGATTGTTGTCTGCAGGAAAAGAATGGCATAAAATTTACCAATAATAAACAATTTGGGGGGATTTTTTTATGTCTTCTTTTATTTTCTTGTAGTTGGTAAGGTACAGACCAGTATGCAGGTATTGTTCTATCCAAAAGCGGAAGTAATAACAGCGTGTTTATCACATTTCTTTTATAGCTTTTTCATGCAGTGATACCTAAAGACGGTAAATGAGATATCTTATTATATATTTCATTATGCACGAAAAAAAGAAAAGTACATAAAAATTTAATGTTGTTGCGATTTGATTTATGTAAAATTGTTTTATATGAACCTATCTTCAGTGAATTTTAAAAAGCATTCATTCATTCACCAAAAGTATGATGAGAAAATTTTCAATTACACAAATGTTTCCTTATTTGTTAAAAGCCATATTGATTATCTAAATTTCGTATTTAAAGTTTCCAAAACATTAGAGGTTTTTATTTTTAATCAATTATTACATGAGAAAAAATATTAAATCTTCTTAAAAGAGCATTGGTGAAATTTAATAAAAACAATTTTAACTTATTTCCTTGAAATTGCAAAATTTAATAAAATGTCTGAGGTTTAAAGGAAGTTCTTGAATTCTACCTGCAAAGATTAACAAAAATAAAATCTTCCATAATTTATTCACCAATTGTTTTTACATGAAATCGATTAAAAGCGCTTATTGCAATCGACATTGTCAAGAATTTCGCCATTGTACAAAAGAAATCATTTGAATGAAAAGAGGGAAATTTCATCCTTCATTTTCAGTCAAAAATTTAAAAGTTACAAAATTTCTGTAATAAGGTCTTGAATTGCAAAACAATGAAAACTCGTCTCGACAAAAATCAAGAAACATAAATTATGGGATTCTGATGGGGAAATTTAAATTATTTTTGATTGAAAATAAGCATAAAGGAGAATTTTGTCTGAATAATGGCAGTACTGCTTACTGACAGTCCAGGTTTATTTACTAAATGTTAGTCACAAAAAGTTTAGCTAAAACTCTTTAAAAATCTTATTTTCAAGGATCACTAAAACGATGATCAGACAAGTTAGGCATTTCTTCTTAGTAATTAAAAACTTATAATTAAATGGTATATCGGATTTATAAAGTTTTTTTTATCAAGATTAATTGAAGCACCTGGAACAAAACTTAAAAATTTAATCTGAATTGTTCATTTAAAAAGAATATTTTTATTGTTAGTAATCTCATCTTTCAAAAGGCGAATGATTTCAGGATTTTAAGAAGGAGATTTTTATTTTTAGGCAATTCCATCATCCTCTTATAGCCACTGTTTTGACATCTTAAATTCATTTTTTGTGAAAATGTTTGGGCACATGAAAGATTTACATAGAAATATTTATTCAGCAAACTTTATAAGTATTCCTCCGTGCAATATTGACACTCTAGTAAGTTATAAAAATAATTTTATGATTCATCGAGAAATCTCAACTATATAATAAACTCGATAATTAGGCTTGATTACATTTCTAGCAGTAATCCACAAATAGCGAATAGCGAGGAAATGTGAACGCATGCTCTATTTTAGTTAGTAAATGGAAAAAATATTTTGTAAGTTTTGACTTAATTTATTGTTTAAGAATATTTTTACTTATTTACTATGACTATGTATTAAGTTTTAAAAAGCTTCTTTAATTTTTTCCAATCTCAACACCATTTTTATAAAATCAATAAAAATGTCTGAAACTATTCAATGGGAAAAATTGTAATGAAACCTCCGGTCAATTTAAAACAGATGAAAATTTGCGAGATTTTTCTTCATTTATGTTTGATTCACGTACTTAGGATTTTTGCTTTAAATATTATCATAAATTCTTAAAGATCATATCTCCTGAGGATTCATTTCTGAAAGAGTCTAACAAGGTTTTAAATTAATATATATATATTCTTAATTTACCTATCTGAAAAAGATGCAATGGGAAAAAAAACCCGATTATATAACTAATAAGAAATGAAAGCAAAAAGAAAGGATGAAAGAAACGTAAAGGTTTAAGAAAAAAAATATATAAATGTGAGAGTAAAAGAAAAAAAAAAGAGTGACGAAAAGAAATTGAATAAACAGATTTAAAAAGAAACAAAGAATGGTTTTGTTCTAGCGTGGTGAGATACGTACAGTACAACAATACTGGCGACACATTATAATATATTTCAGTGGCATCCTGTTTTGAAACCACGTTAGGACTATTTCGAGATATAGACCATGTAATTTTGGATAGTTAACAGACGACGAGAATAATGTCTGAATTGGCACTCCATTTCTTCCTTCCGAGCCACGTTAGGGGACTTTCAAGCCCGACAGATTTAACATACACTAAATTTACTTACACGATGAGTATTCAGCGAAATCTGATTTCAAACCAGGATCTGGCCTGAAATTCAAGATACAATAAACAGGCAATCGAGGTTCTCCAATTCTGTTGAAGAAAAATAGGTTCAAAGCTTAATTTTAGAAGTGTGGATACAAAATGTATATGATAAGAAGCAATTTACTATTTATTTGTGTTCATTGCAATTTTGATACAGACTGACCTCCAAGTTTATTGATTAAATGATTTTATCTTTATTTTACTGTAAACCACTTGATTTGATTATGCTAAGCGACAGCAATTTCCAGATGTTTTATGTATTTTGTTTAATAAAATAATATTAAAAGAAAATTTCAAAATTTTATTTTTATTGCTACAATTTGCCTTATATCTGGGGCAAGTTGTAACAACCGATTAGACTTGAAAAAAAATATATGGTGATAAAATCGACAAAATTGTTAAATGTTTCTTTTGAGCATATAATGAAAGAATAGTTAAACTGCAAAAATAAATAGTTATTAAACATGTAATCGCTAATGCATTTAAAAGTGTAAACGTTTTTTCCAAAAACTGTTACGTCTAGCCCCCATCTTGCCGATTATGATTTGAAAATAAATGCAAAAATATTTCTCTCAATAAAAATATATTTCCGGAAATCAACTTTCTTTTAATAGTGGGGAATTAAAAGATGATTTATCTGCTTTAAAAAACGACTATGTAATTTTTGCTTTCATCGAAATTAAACTGTAAAATATCATTAATTATTCATTCTTTTATATTTATTTTTTCTTGTAAATATATAAAAACACCTCTAAAATGTATATAAGACGAGTAAAGTGTTTTATAAATTCTGAATAGTAAAAAAAAATTATGACAAAGAAATACTAAAAGAAATTTTGATGCTATGATTTTCCAATATATTAAACAAAGTTACATTTTTCATGTAATCGTTTTTTGATTTCTTTCTCGACATTTCTATTATTGGTAATACAAAAAATGTAAATATTTTTAAAATGTATGTAAATATATATAAAAACAAGGTCATCAACGCCTTAGATGGCAGTAGCGAATAATAATAACAAAATATCGATGTTTGACATGAATCTAACATTTTTATTGAATATTCTATGCGATCAGCGATAATTTTGTAGGCTATTAATCGTTGGCATTCGGTTAATACCCAAGTATCAGAAAATCGAATATGTATTTTGAATACCTTTTTTTTCTGGCCAAATGAAACCAAGATTTGACAATAGAACTACAATTCTAGTCACAAGATCGCATACCAAATTTTACATTGCTTTGACGAAAAATAATTACGAAATATCTATATTTGATACGAATCTGGCGCTTTTACTGAATCTATTGAGCGATCATTGGCAATTTTGAAAGATATTAATCGTTAGCATTCGATTATTGAACAAGTGCCAGAAAATCGGATATGTATTTTGGAGACCTTTCTTTCTGAATAGATTCAAACTAAAATTTTACCTAGAATTATAATTATAGCCACAAGATACAAGCCAAATCTCATTTATTTAATTCATTGCGTTTTTAAGTTATTGCATTTACATGCAGAGGATGTACATACCCTTTGTCAGATTTGATTCAAAATTTGATATGGATCGAAATTATAGATATTAAAGATTTATCTATCTAGATTAGATTTATCTATCTAGCTCTTTATATTTAGCTCTTAATGCATACTCGAACAGCCAGAATGGATGGATTGATCCTTTAAATGGATTTCGTTCAAAATTTAATAAAAAAATCACATTTTGTCTTCATATATCGAATTTCATCCGTCTAGCTGAAAAGATTTTTGAATCACGTTCGCAAACAGATAGATAGACATATTGCCAAAAATGTGATCTATGCCAAAGATCTGAAGCGTAAAATTCGTCCAAACGAGTTTCCGAAATTTTTGAAGATTATACTAAATTTGCTATACTTTATATAATAGAAAGCAAAAATGTTAAAAAGTAAAGTAAAGTAAAGTAAAAAAAATAATGTGAAGTAAAGATATTACAGAAAAAATGAAATAGGATGAAATATACTGATATATGAAATTACGCATCATACACATCATTATCAGATGTTAAAATTTTAATTTAATTTATTTTTTTATTTTTATTTAATTAAACTTTTATTTTAATTGCTATAGGTAGAATAGTTATTTATTTACAAAATTCGTTATAGGCAATTTCGAATAAATCTTCAATACTCGGTACATTGCAAGCATACAAAAAAAGATCTTTCTTCTAATTGTTTATTGAAAATTTCTTGAAGTATTTAACAACAATTTAATTACTATAGAACTTCTTGATTTAATTTAAGACCTAAAGACACTTTTGCTATGAAGATAAATCACGTCTCTGATCTCTTTCTTTTCAATAAAATAAGTGTTAGTATGCGGTGTTTAATGTAGGATGAGAGGAAGTTTACTTGAGGGTTTCGATTTTATCAGCGTAGCAGAAAAGATGAAAGAAAGAAAAAGGGTAATAAAATGTTTTAAATTATTATATAAGACTCTTTAAAAAAACGTGAAGACATGTTCTCTTACGGGTGGTGTGTTGGATGAAACTTGGAAATTTACTCTTTTTAGTTTTTATCCCCTGTGAGAAATGAAGTGCTTTTAAAATGCAAGCAAATAAGTAAGTTGTAACTTGGTTGGTGTTAATGGTTATTAGAATTCAACAACATTTCTGAGATCAGTAATTAAAATGCTTTTCACATTTAAAAAAAATATTTAATTCTTCCTTTGTGATTTAGTAAATTTGTATGATCATGAGAAAACAGGTAAGGAAGAATGATTTGTATTAGATATTTCAAACAGAAGGTATCATCCATACTTATAATAAAGCTCAATGTGTGTGTGTGTGTGTGTGTTGGCGCTCTACAGGCTAGACCATTCAACCTACAGCTACCAAATTTGGCACGTGTATACCTTGGAGGCCGGGAATGCGCACCTGGGGGTTATTTTTTCGAATTTTTAACTAGAATTTTATTTATTTAAATATGAAGATAATTTTGACGTGTTTCTGCTATAACTACCGAAAATATTACCGCACAAAAAAGATTTTTACATCAAGTTAAAGATCAAAAATTTATCTTTTAAATGATACTAATGTTTTAATCTTAAAATTAAATTTCTATTTTTAATGAATTTTTAAATAAATAATTTAACTACGTTTTTCAATAATTTTTTTCGTAAAAAATAAAAATTAATATTAAGCACGTTTCGCATTCATGGGAAAAAATTAGCTTTTCTCAAAGTGTTGCCATCACATTGATTAAAGCTCCAATTAAAAATAAATTAAATCTTTTTGGAAATAAAATCTGCAAAAATATAATTTTCGGCACGTGTCTGTATGAGATGAAACAAATATGAAATATTAATTTTTTCTAAAAAATAAATTCAAGAAAAATTATTTTATGATCTTTTACACTCTCTATATTATTAATCCAATAAATCAGTTTTATTTTAAGGCAAGTTTTGTTTAATTTGAACAGGATATCCATTCAAATCAGGGCCACACAGCTAATTTGTAAACCTTTAGTAAGACACAGATCTGCTAAAATAGTCTAAATGGGAAATGATTATATTTTATGTAACTTGATTCACTAAATGCTTTAATAAATAACGAATTTTTGATTTTACAAAAAGCTTCTGCTGTGGAAATCATGAATAACAAAATGTTCTTGAAACACTAATATTTTAAATAAAAAGAGAATTTCCAATCAACTAAATCCATCACTTAAACTGACTGATTTATTAAAATTTGAATATCACTATTCAATAAAAAAGGATAATTTTCGATTTTCCATCGATCGTTTCAAAGAAAATACGCCAATCAGGGCGCAGGTTTCTCAAGATTGATTGGACTAAGATTATGAAAATGTTGAGTTTTTCTAAATTTTTAACATTCAAAACTTCATAAATAAGTCTTAGTTGATCGTGGTAAATAGAATAATTCATTCATTTATTTAAAATTTGGTGTGTCCAGAATATTTCTCAGAATATTGTCACGTAGATATTCTAGTGTTGGACTCAATGACACACACATGAGGTGGAGCTAAACCAATTTTTTAACAGAACTCAGAACTGAGAATACAATAACTGACAAATCCCCTGCTTTTATATAAGCAGAGAAAGTTCCAGAATACTCTTCTGGAGACAGTAAGAAAAGTCCAGAACACTTGTCTGGTAAACTAAAGAAATGTCCAGTATCTTCTGGAACATGAAATTAAGGAAAACATAAAATCAAGGAATTAAGTATTTACATATACCATTAATCTCAGTGTCTCTAGCGGGATTCGAACCCAGGTCTCTTGATCACAAGACCAGTGCCGTGACCATTCGGCCATGGAGATTCGACTGTCTTTCTTCAATGCGGCAATATGATACCTTGCTGCATTAAATTTAGACTTCATAATTTTTGAAATATATTTATAGGTCGGAACAAAATATTATTATTGATTTCATTTCAATCCTTTTGAAAGAAAAACTAAAAACTTAATTTTATGCTGAATCTGAGAAATTTTTGTTGAATTATTCTTTTAGATATGACATAAATTATGAAAAATATTTTGTAGTTCAAATAAGACTTAAATATCGAGCGATTCTGTTTGCAATACTCATATTCAATAATAATAAATAAATAACAATAAAATGATAAAATAAAACGCTTGGTTTTATTAAAAAATATCTTTATATTAATTGTAATTTCATTATTTCCACTTTAAATTAAAGTTGAAGATTTACCGGAAATGACAACAAATTAGCAAAATATATATAGTAAATTGAACGAAACGATCTAAAAAACAGTATAAATTTCGTATGACTATCAAAATTTGAAGATTAAAAATGTTTTGTTTGAGAATCTATAAAGAGACCAGTTACTTAAAATATTTAATTGAAAATTGTAGCTAGCGGTAATACTGGCGAACCGGCTGGTCTCCAAAGGCGGCTAGTTGTTTAATGAACTTGAAGATTATTGATCTTCGTGTTCTGAAAAGATGATTCTGTTCCTGACAGTTTGGTTCAAAAAATTTTTATTTCAGGAATTTCAATTAAACGATTAATGCTTTTTAATTATTTATTAAATTCAAAGAAGATTCGAACAGCTTGTCCAAAAACATCAACGAATAATGTTTTAGACTTAATTTGCTTAGCTTTATTTTTAAATTATCAATTATATAACAGCAATCAAGTGCACAAAAAAATGTGTTTAAAATTCTTCTCGGCACTCGTAAGTATAAAGCCAGTTACTAAAATATTGAAAATTATTGTTGTAAAATAAGCCTAAAAAATTATTCTAAAATTTATTAGAGCTAGAAAAAGAATTGAATAGAAATAAAATTAAAATCACTAAAAAAATTCATTTTTTAAAATTTTAAAATGATGTAAAAAACAGTTTTATGCAAATTACTAAGCAAAAAACGTCAAAATTCTGATCAATTTTAAATAGAAAAATCTAGTTAAAAATTTGGAAAACTTTATTTTTGTGAATGCAAGCATACATGGCTTAATGAGGACCTCCTGTAACGAATGATTCGTAAATCGACAAACACAAAATTCCTTAAAAAAATGACTCTCTTAATGAGCGATATTTCGCAGAACGAGTGGTGAAAAGATCTATCTCATGCAGGTTTAGGCTGCATTTTGGGAATCAGTCTTTTCGAGCGCTTATTTGAATCTTATTTCTATGTGGAAGAAATCTTGGACAGATAGGGTTGTTGAATGCAAATTCGAAGGGCTTGAGCAAGTGTTTGTGAAATTTTAATCTAGGACCATAGATGGATTGCATCGACACTGATGCATTCCACTGCCAGAAAGAATTACAGAAAATTTTTAGAGCTCAATTCTGGATTTCAGCAAAAAATTGACGATGACAGGAGAAATTATAGCCTCAACAGAGCAACAACCTACCAGTGAAATAAAAGAGCATTGAAAGCATGAAAATTTTTGCATCGTGCGTTAAGGAGGAGCATTACACTAAAGGAAGAGTAATGCAGTGTCTCACTTTCGCCAAATTTTGAAGCTAAGCTAAAATCAAATGTCTCTGGACGACTTCCTTGTAAAAAAAAAAAATCATGCAATTTAAATAATGAACCGAATAACCATAAATTCGAGTACTTTTTCGAAATGAAGCATTTTACATGGATAAAGTAAAATTATTCCCTTTAACAAGAGTTTCACATTATAAGATGCAGAAACGAATTATGCTAGTTAAGATTTGTATTTATTACACATGTTTGGTAACCCTGTCTACTCTATAGAATGTTATGAACGATTTTTTTATATGCAGGATTCCAATCTACCAATTTTATACTAGCCTATAAATATTATGTTAAAAAATACAAAATCAGATTTGCCAAATATTTTTCCTGACTTACTTGGTCACATTTAAACATATTTACATAATTTTTATTGATAAATAATAATAAAATTGTTTGTAGTATAGGGTTAGCATATAATAACATTTTTTCTTAACAACTTACATATATCGGTGTAACCGTATTGCATATTATTTACTCTCATTTAAAAATACAGCTGAAATTGTTGATGCCCTATTTGTGCCTGAAAGGGTATTTAGAAATGCAAATAAATTACAAGTAATCCTTCTATAATTTAGACAAAGTAACTGATAACATTTTAAACTTATGATAGTTTTACTTAATCTGTTTTTAAAATTTCCGCTTTCCTATTTTTATCAATAAAAAAACCAAATACCCCAAAATTCAGTATTTTTTCTATGCTTATTTCAAATATGTTTGCAGTTATCTCTGTATTTAAATATGACCTTTTAACTGAACACAACTGTCAATTAAGCTCAGTTATTAAACACGAAAGAATGTAATTACGTAAATGTTACGCAAATTGCATGCTTTAGGATTTTTTTTTCTTTGCAAGGCTTAGTATTTCACTTCGCCCTGCTCGTGCCCTTGAGAAAAGAAGATACATTCTCAAGGACAGCAACATTGTTTGGAACAAGTATATTATAAGCCTACAACATGTCGTTCCACGATATTAATTACGAAGACAATTTTTTCTTGATAAATGAAAGAAAATAAATAATTTATGAAGAGAACTAACAACAAACGATTGTATTCGATTTATCTCCCAAAATTCGTAGATTATGTTCGATCAATTTTTTTTCTCTCCATTGGATCGAAATTTGTAAATACAATGTGGAGGAAGCTCAGGATGCTATTAAAAAAAACTGTGGTTAAGAGATAAATGAAACTAGAACAAAAAGGTTATAGTGCACTTCATTTTACTCTTTCTTTTACTTTCTGGGTGCTTCTTTGTAACCTGAGTGTTTAAGAAATTAGTAATATATTTTGGAAAAATAATGAAGGTTTTTTAGGTAGTAATTACAATTTCTTTCTTTTACTGTCACATTTGTGATGACTGCGTCAAGACAATGGAGTATAATTGGCTAATAGAGTATAATTGTTATATTCTCGACTATTACTAATAAAGATGAAAGTGTGTGTGTTTTGGCATCACACACACACTACCTCACCTAGAGCTACCAAACTTAGTACTTTAGAGTGGCAAGCAATTGTAAGCGATAAGAACGAAGACAAAGCGATTTTTTTAAATTTTAATTAATGGAGCAGCAATAGCAATTGGGAGAATATTTAAATAGCAATTTGGAGAAGTTAAAAAAAACGTCATCTTAAAAATTCAAAACATTATCTTTTTAACTATACTAAGTTTTGTTACATAATTTTACCAAGTTTTAACTAATTAAAAAATATTTTAAGCATATCTTATAACAATATGTCTCATTGCCAAGTGAAACTCAAATCATTTCCATTCCCGTTATTAATATTTCATTCCGGAATTTTTTTTCCTTCTTGCTGATTAAATTATGAAGATTCGGCTTATTTTTCTATATTGAAGAGATTTTTTTTATAAGTTATGCTTTTGAAGAAACTCTTGAATTATTTTTACTTAATGTTTAATTTCAGAATCAACCTATGAAAATATAATTGCAGTTATCAGAAGGTTGTTGACTGTCCTTTGTTTAATAGCTTAATATTCATCTTCAAAAATAAAAGCAAAAAGAATTCATTCATATTTAATCCACAATGTCATTCGCAGCTCGCATTTACACTGCCTCAAGCGTGCCGCCATAAAAGAAATTCTCTTCTAATTCGCGCTCAATTGTTTGCTCCTTCTTAAAGGTATCTAGGTAAAAATATCTACATGCGCTTCACGCGCATGTACATATTTTTTTACCATAAGTTTGTGATAAAACCGATAAGTTGAGTACTCCCATTACTAAGCCCCGTTGCTCCTTCACGTGATAATTCGATTTATAAAGAAATATAAAGAAATACATAAAACAATGAACAAAACGCTGCAAGGCTTTTAAAGTAATTTGAGCTATATTCTACCAAAATTGGAAGTTTTAGAATATTTTATTGTAGAAACCCATAAAATATATTTACACAAATATTTAATTGAAACTTTTAACAATTATTAATCTTAGCGAACCAGTAAAAGGTGGCTAGTATTCAAAAATATTATTAAAACCTATAATAATATTAATATTAAAATATAAAAATCGATAATTGTTTCTATGAGTTGGCAGGCTTATAGTTATGTTGCTATAGCGACGCAGTATATCTATTTTAGTTCAATTTGTCTTGAATTTTAGATTTTATTCTGTGTCAATGATGGCAACAACCCTTTACTATATTTTGTGTGTGTGTGTGTGTGTATGTGTGTGTGTGTAATGAATAAACTGATGATTGCCTTTTCACTTATCTTTCCTTTAGTGCTCTGTTCTCATTATGATAAACATTCAAGTTTAACATCTGTAAGTATGTGGATAACTTTTCGTTCCCTCCTCGCAATGTTAAATATAACTCAATCATTTTAAAATGGGAAATAATTACGATTTCCATCTGAAATTACAGATCCTAGGTTTACAAATATAGACTTAAAAATACAAAAGTTAGGTATTTGTTGCGAAAATAAATAGCGATTTATATTCAAACTACATCATATCAAATAAAGTAAATAAAAAGCTGTAATAATTTTTTTCGGTATTATTAATTTTTAATAAAAATTTTCTGTGGCCGGTGGGTGGTGGAGAATAGATTTGAACTTTGAATCAACTTCAGATATCAATACATTTTTTTATGACCTGTTGTAAATTGAAGTTCAAAAAAATCACGAATTAGATGACAATAGCAACACATAATAATAAAATATAATTATCAATATGAGATTGATTTAAGCGAAAGTGTATAAAATAAATTTGCACTGCGCATAGAGCAAAAATGCATTGCATTTTTCAAAAGATTTAAAAACCCAAATGGAAGAGAGCTTTTAAATTTCATTTATAATATCTGTTTTTATAATATATCGCCATTTTGTAAAGAAATGCATGGATATTTAACTTTAATGAATTAGAATGTAACTGGTGTAATTGAAGTAGAATTTCGTCTTACGAAATTTAGTTGGAAAACCTGTATACCAATGAATGTAGGAGCATATTTCAATTTGCAATAACTTATTTTAATTGCATTGATTTCTAAGCATAAGCATAAACAAAACATTGAATCACAATTACAAGAATTCTTTGATATAGTACCTGACCACCAATGAATAATAGACGATTTATGAATTACAGACATACGGCCTTGAATAAAACAGCATTCCAGAAATCTAATCTAGAAAATCGAACATTGAATTTATCGTTTTTCTCCTCCACACAATAATAGCTACCAGATTACGACAGAGTATAAATAGCTAAAATAGGCAGAACAAATCATTGCCGAATGTTTGAAATGCTGCAAGTACAAAAAAAAAATGCAAATTATTGACAAATATGCATATTAGCACAAATAACAGATACTGCAAATACAAAATATTAAAAGACAACGTAGAAGTTTGAACCTCATTTTTTCCCCTCAATTATTCAGTTTAGAAAAAAACAGAATTAAAGTATTGAGAGGAAGAAGAAAAAGTGTAGATCCAGAGCAACATTTTGTTTTCTGGCCTGAAATTAAAAGAGGAGTTCATTAGGCTGTTTTGAAAACCCAAACAGGATTCGTTGATAAATGACTTTTAAAAGCGTTAGTTGAATAACGGGAATTTTTAAATTCAGAATTCTTAGATGGATTAAAGCAGAGTACACTTTTTTATAACATGGAAGGCAATTCAGTCCATTTCTTGATAAAACACTGTACATTGATCTTCATCAAATATTCTTTTTCTTATATCATATAAAATGAGCATTTCAGGCTTTAATTGGGAAAATGGCACAGGTCCATTAATAAATGATATAGCATAAATTGTGATTAATTTAGAGTTAATTTTTTATTTATAACAAGTTAATATATTTAAAACATATTAAAGAAGCAATATTTTATTTAATTCAAAATCGATCAATAAAAAAATGCGTAGTGATTGATTATGAAATCTAGAAAATATCCAGAAACAAGAAAAAAATGGACTTACACTACTTTCAAAGTAAATAGTCGAGATGTTCCTTTTTTTTTCATAAAAACATTTTCACCACGTACGCCGTATTATAAATACATATTCTAGAAATTTATGAAATTAAGTGATAAAATAAGTTTTAAATTGCAATGTGCAATAAAGAAAAAAAATCTAACGACTTTTATTTCTATTATTTGTGTATTAAAATTCTGTTTTTTTTTAAGTACAATTTTTTATAAAACTGTTCGTTAAGCACTTTCTTTCAAGAACTATGCACAGCAACTAAATTTAATTTCAATAAAGACAGATGTAAATTAACGGCTATTTAGCTGACCTTCACTAAATATGGAAATAAGATTTTTCAACTACACATGTTTCTTTTGAGATTTTCTCATTAAGTTTCTTAGCATTCTCTAAAAAAATAATAAATCTCAGAAGTTCGTTTCTGAAGGAAATATTTAACAATTCGCCTTGAGGAAAAAAAAATGCGTTACTGACATATAAATGACCGCATACACATTTATATAAATGTATACTATAAATAAAGATGAAAGAAATTGGATACGAGTATCGGTTTCTTATATCTTCTAAATAATACAGAGAGATCATGAAAGATATCGAAAGTGGCAATAGGTTAAATTCTCAAAATTGCTCGATATCCAATAAATATTCTACAAATATTTGAAATTTATAATCATTTATGCCATTTTCAGAAAGGTTTGTTAATATCTGGTTAGAAGGGGTAGAAATCTGATTTAATTGAAAAAAAAGTGAATTTTTTAGTACAAAAAAAAGTGAATTCTTTAGTACAAAAAAAATTGCATTATTTAATACAATCAGCCGGTAAAAGGAAAAAAATTCTCGATTTAAAAAAAATATTAGAAAAGATAGATATTAGAAGGTTAGATATGTAGAAACGAAAGATAAAAATATTAGCAAGATAATTCAAAATTAATATAAAATTTTTTAAAAGGCGAAAAATAGCGCATCCACTTTCAAAAATTGCGCATCATGAAGTCGCAATGCCTTACAGAATTTTTTGATTGTAAAAGGTGCCCCAAATTAGCGCAAGATTTGAATTTTGCCACCATTCATGCAGTGAAGTGTTGGAAACCTTATTAAAATTATTTGAAAGCTAATAGTTTAGGGTTAATAAAAATGGTATATTACACGATAGAACAATGTGTTTCCATTGTTGAGCAATATTTGAAAAACAATGAAAGTCAGGCAGCCACAATTTGAAAATTTGAGAATGAACCCCTTAGAACGTGTGATTAAATTTCTTTTTATTGAGTTATTTGAAGTTAAAGTTCTATGCCAACAAACCCACAAGCACGCGTGTATTGAAGGAAGAAATTCAAAGCAGCATGAACGAAATTCAGCCATATTTATTCAAAATGATCATGGAAAATTTCGACAAAAGAGCGCGTATATGCCAGTAAAGCCATGGAGGTAAATTTGCCTTATGTGTTATTTTATACATAAACCCAATCCTGTGTACTTTTCGATTCAATAAAAATATAATAATTTAAAAGGAAAAAAATTGTGTGATTTAGTGAATTCAAATTTTCCGTTAATATGCTGTTCTAACGAGTGACGCTCCCTTTTTACTAACCCTAAACTATCAGCTATCAAATAGTTTTTTTAATAGATTGCCAATACTTTACTGCATAAATAGTGGAAATTCAAATTTTACGTTAATTTTGAGACGCACTTTATTTTTCCAATACATTTTTATAGAAAGCAAAAAACTTGACTTACACGATATACAAAAAAAAAAAAGTTTTTATTTAAAAGATCAGAAAGTGACAACAATTGCTTGACGATTAATTTTCCAAAAGTTATTTAAATTAAGCTCACTGAACACATACATCACATCACCGACTTAATTTCAATATGTTGTAGAAATTGCCATATTTTTTATTTTTCGATACCTATAGTGACATATTCTGAAGTTATCTATTTGGAAACAATGAGAATGGAATTTCAGATATTTCTATAAAAGTAATATATGTCATCTGCTATTGATTTGAGACCATACTTTATGCAATGAACAATTTCTTTCTTGGTATTCGATCATCTGTGAAAATATATTGCATTAGTTTTGAAACCTCCTGTAAAAAAAGGTTTTATGAAATATTGCCTGAATATTGCTAAAAATAACAGCGTGGGAAAGGAAAAAAAGTAGATATGTTCGTATTGCTTCAAAATGTCATTTTTTTAAGCAGAAAAAATAGTGCATATCAGTATAATGTATATTGACACTACAGTGCTATATGCCATGGTTTTTGTAATAGATCTGACAGTTTAAAACGACCAAAAACATTAACTCGTTTATATTTTAATTTGGTCAAATTTAACAATATGCTAGAAATATTTATGCAACGAATGTAGTTGGTGAGTTTCTGGAAAAACTTCGAGAAAAAGAATGATTTAATCTAATTTATTAAAATACATAGATTTAAAAATAGAAATTAATTTTGTACTGTAATACACGTATGTCTAATTTGGATACGGAAATATTTCTTTTTTAGGGAAATGAAGTCGTATTTTCAAAGAAATAAAAGTAATTAAGAAAGAAAGATAGAAGAAAGTTGCCTTGTAAGTAATATATTACTCTACTTTCTGCATACCGACAAAATAAGTTGTCGGCGTACATTAAGCACCAATGTGAGCTGAATTTCTTATGGGGACTATCATTTGAATTTTAATAGATTTCCTTTTTGCTTCAAAAGCCAGGCCTTTGAAGCTCATTAATCGCTCTAGTGCGTAGAACGAGGACACCTTTAAGAAGGGGAACAAGGGAAAAAGCCGTCATTAAAATAATATCTATGAATAAAAAAATTAGTTGAAAATGTTGAATTGAGTTTATTGTTGATATTATTAAATTAAAAATTAGAAAAAAAGAGAGAAAGTTATTAAATATGTTGAACTTTCATGTTACACTTGAATGAGTCAAGTTGTTAGTAATAACATCAATTTAAGATTGTTAGAATGCTCATTTTGCAATCTGAACTACTTAGAGAAATCAGCTCAAAAATACAATAATCCAGATTTATAGAACGATTATCATTCAAACATATTTTAAGTATCAATATCAAAAATCAAAATTACAGTCCCAGTATAGTTTTAATGCATTTTTAATTTGAATTATAAAATTACGGTATATAGAATCTTGAATTGCAGATACTTTTTGCAATTTTAAATGTATTTTGTTAATCTCAATGATTTGCCTTTTTCTATAAAAATATTAAAGAAGCAAGCGTTTTTAAAAATGCCCGGAATAATATTTTTTCCATTTAAAGTATGGAAACTTAAGTACTGTACTTATCATATTAAATATTACATGAGTTACTTGAGTGTATTTAAATCTGTTAACATATGAATTCTGTTTCACAATTTTTCTCATTTATATGACTAGTATTATTCTCCGTTCTCAAATACGCCGAGATAAGCATTTTAACTATAAAAAAAGCACGCAAAGAAAAAGCAGTGAGATTGTTAACCCACTTAAAAAAAATTGCTTCGAAAGGCATAGATAAATAGAAAAAGTAATGACTGACAAAATGATTCTCCTTTTTAGAAATGCACAATTCTGGATTACAAGATTACAGACTCGATTTTGAAATTTAGACAAAATAGGTAGACAGAGAAAAAAAACATCAAAAGGCAGAGTTGCATTTTTTCTATCAAACAATGTATGATTTGTGAGTAGAGAACAAATTATTGTAAATGGTACAGCATCAGAAACCGTTGATATCAAATACAGCAGAGATGTCTACTATCTGGAATGCTTTTCATAACTGTCATAGACTAGATAATGAGACGAACATCAATCCATATACGTGTAATGATATTTCAAAATCTAATTTAAATCTTAATTAATCGCCTAATTTTTGATTTAAGCAAGCACATATTAAATTCATTCTAATATGTTCGTTTATTTACTGAGCCAAATCACGCCTTTTTTTTTATCTAATTAACTCTACACGTGTTTTAGAAAATTGATGACTTTAGCATTTTTTCATGCTTCGAGCGAAGGAATAAAAATATCCTTCGAATATCTCTATCATTCGCACATATATTTCAAATATACCTAACATTCTCTGCCTAAATCAACACGTGGAAAGAAAGAAATCCCTATTAGATTCTCTTAGTAAAATCTTTGAAGGGAAAAATTTTAGTCACTTTGCTTTTGTATCGCGATGTAAATGGACGTCAGTTTATCTTCGTCGCTTTTCTTGTACACAACATGTCTTCCCTGGTGGAATAAATCGAAATTAAAACTTCAAAAGTTTCTTCTTTCCGGTGACGCAAAATTATATCTACATATATAAATAGAAACTGCATTTCCACACTCTTAGAATTCACTGATATTTGCTTAATTGTTTTCATATTTGGTCGACATGGAAGAAATATTGAAAAGTGAAAACAAATGAAAAGCTATGAAAATAAATAATAAAACTAAAGATTCAGTATTATTAATTAAAGACAAAATTGAGGAGATTGTATGATTGACTACTTTTCATACTTTGGTGTTACAACTGATAAAAGGGGAAGCACAGATAAGATAAAAATGACAGTTAAAAAGGCCCGTCATTCATTAAAAATAAGACATTTTAGGAAGCCTCAGGTAAAAGCTGCAAGTTGAAATTACATGTGTTCCATGCAGCCGTTGATAAGCCATCGATTGAGCCATATATTAAGAATGACGCTAAATGGTAATAGAAGAATTGAGCATAAACAGTTCATGAAGGATGTCTTAAATTAATACAAGAATAATGAAAGCTGTGGACTCGTTGAGAATTAAAGTGTGGGCACTTTATTAGAATGTGTTGAACTGTCACTGTAAATTGTCATACTATAGAACAAGGAACAGGCTCCCACGACAACATATGACTAAATGTGAATCGAAGGTAGTTAATTCTTAAATTGGGAATAACTACATCCAGTTTTTTGTTAGATAAATTAGGCCACATGGCGCCACAGAAGATAGAATTTCTATCGGATGGTCAAGTTGAAGATACCCTCATGATGCGATTTAGAGCGGAATGGATGGCGAACAACCTCTACGACCCCATGCACCAGCTTGGCGTAAAAAGAATGATGATGCTGTTTGTAGAGCCAAACAGAATCATCTTTTAGGTGTCCCAAAGTCCAAGAATGCGTATTATTTTATCAATATAGAAATAAAAATAAAATTTCATACAATGAATAACTTTTTAATTTACAAAAGTTTTAATACAAAAATATCTTTAAAATGAACAATTCAATGGGTTTTACATCAAATATAAAGCTTTTTCAAATTTTCCGAAATACGGTGTGATATAAGAGTTACAATTTCCACTAATTCTCAAGTACTGGAAAAAACGAAATTTCAGACAATATTTCCAGTGAACTCAAATGCTGTGAAATTGGTTACGGTTATAAAAGTAAATCCGACAACATCAGTAGTCAATGTGAGATGTAAAAGCGCTTCATGTTTGCGGACTGTTTTGGGAGATTATACACGCTTCAAGAAGCTTTGAAAAGCAATAAAATAAACACCATTAAACACCATTATTTTCAGTTATGACAATTGTATATGATTTTTGTTTCAAGGCAAATGTTTTGATATCAAAAGAATTGTAAAAGTTTGGATGTAACATATCAAATAAAGCTAGTTATATTAAAAATACATACTATATAGCTATAAGTGTATTAAACGATTCTTGTGCTGGAGGGTCCTAAAAGAAATCGCAATAGTTGATAAAAAGTCCTAACTCTACATAACGCAAATTTGAATGACCAAAGAAGAAACTTAAATGTGATTTTCGATATTATTGCCGAAGAATCAGAGGTATGGTTATTGTAAAGTAATACTGCGCAGTTTCGCAACTAAGAATTTTAAGTAAAAAGAGGTCCAGAAACCAGGTTCGTGTGTTTTAGCAATTCTGAAAAGGGATTTCCCATTTTGGGCAATAATGATTCTGAAACCGTAACTGAAGATTTGCTTCAGCCGCAGTTAAAGCTTTTGCTAATATATCCCAAGAGATGTGAGAATACCTTGCAAATTGTGAAGTTAAAATTTTTTGTTTGAGTTTTAGTGGGTAGGAAAATAGAATTATTTTCTAACCATTTGAAAAAAGATCACATTATATTATATATATATGCAGCTACTTCTAAAACACAGATGAAATGATACAAAAGTATAAAAATCAAGTTAATAGGAAAAACAAATAAACCAAAAAAAATATGAAATAAAAGAATCCGGATTCTTTTATTTCATATTTTTTTATTTGGTTTATTTGTTTTTCCTATTAACTTGATTTTTATACTTTTGTATATATATTACTTTTTCTGATTGTATAAAAGCAGAAGATTTGCCAGTTACTGTATTCTCAGTTCTGAGTTCATTTAAAAAATTGGTTTAGCTCTGCCTCTTGTTTGTGTCATTGATTTCTATACTATAGTTCTACGTGACAATGTATATAAAATAATTACTAAAACCTCGTAAAGAATAGATAAATCTCATAATAGCTGCATTTCATCATAGCTAGTTTACCTGGAATGTTGATTATGATTAATTCTAAAAATTCTCTTATAAACTGATACTCATGATTCCTGCGACGTTCAATTTTTAAGTATCAGATTTTGACATATGATAAAACCGTGCTAGTTTAATACTCATACACTTATTCTGTTTGTCGTTTATATGAATGTTCCTAATGGAATTTAATCTTATGCAATCATAGTATTATTAAAAAAGTGAATATCCGGGCAAACTGTATTCTAATTGGACACTGTCTTTTGCAGTAATCTAACCTCACTTTCCGATTCCTCATAAAATTTTGCATTCATTAGCACCATCTTTCTTTCTTAGCCATCAACAAATATGAAAAAGAATCACGAGATTAAATATTTGATGAAACAGTTGTTTCATCAAATATTATTTCAATGATTTCAATTTTATTTCAAAAACGCTAATCTATTATTTTAATCTTTACATTAAAAAAAATTGCCAAAAGTCATTACAAATATTCACTATAATTAAATTGGTACTATAATATATATATTTTTTTAAATTTTAAATTAATTGACATATCTCAGAAAACATTGATTCGAAGTAAACAGTCTCCAAATTATCTCCATACCAAATTTGATGACTCTGGATGAAATGGTGTATCCAGTCGAGTGCGCGCACGCACACACACGCGCACACGCACAAGCACTAACACACCCCTGGGTGTATAATAGGTCCTATTCAGATTCATACATTATGTCCTGATGAGAATTTTGGAATTTTCTATCTGGGAAACAAGATTTTGCAAAGGACCGATTGTACAATTTTTCACTTTAAAATGCACTTATTTACTAATTAATTACATTGCTTTCAAATTAAATGTACTCTTAATTTCTTTAGTAAATTTATTTTACTACCATTATGCATCGAAAATTATTTAAGTGGTCCAAACTATATGAATCCCAATCGTATTATTTCTATTTTCTATCTATAGTTCAAAAGCTTCGAACAAGTTTTTATTTCTTTAAATCCAATTTCATAATACTTCCTGAGTACATTTTCAATTTTTTTTCAAAGAACGATCGATATATTTTAATAAATGTTTTATAATAAAATTGAAAGGAACTAAACTCTCAGGGTAGGTTTTAATGCCGTCTGAATTCATTTTCTATTCTGGAGTTTCGACACCAATCAGTGGCGGATTTAGATATTTCCTGATTGTAGGTTGTGCACATTATGAAGACCCCTATAATCAAAGGATCAATTTAGTTTAATTTTCAATATATTTTTAACATGTTAATGATTTATTTTAGATTTGAAATCTTTTTTTAAACCTTACGAATATGTTTCTATTTATCTGTTATGATTCCAGACTGACCGATATCCAAGTTTGTGAACAATTTTTATAGCAGATTTTTTATTTTATGAATATTTTAATAACTAAATAAAAATAATGAAACAGAGAAACTTAGCGAATTATATTTGACTATATTATCCTAATATTTTACTTTCACAAATTTATATGCTTACAATCTTATTTACGTGGCAAATAAAAACAAAATTTTTTAATCGACTAGCTTGCGGCTCCCTTCTAACCTAGCGGCTACAGGCAGCTTCTTAATTCAAAATCCGCCATTGGCTTTGATGGCATTATGACAAACAGAACATTGCATAAAAAATGAAAAGGTCTGTAATTTCTGCACTGAGAAATCTAATATATCTTCAACAATAATTCGCCAATTATATAAATAAATTATACAATTTTTAAAAATGAGCATTTAATGGATGAATTGTTGATACCATCCAAAAGAAATACTGTAACAGTTTAATTAAATATATTTAACTGAAATCGAAATCATGCATTAATTCTATACTTCAACTATTTTTAAAATAATAATTGAGTTATAAAAAAATATACTTTCTTAGCAGATAATAAAAAATGTTTTGAATATTGTTCAAGGTGGATATAAATATAACATAAGAATTTTAGCATTCCATTTAATCTTCATGAAAATTATCTGCTGAATTGAATATCGGAAATACGATATTGCTTAAAAATTCAAGCAAGAATATTTGATTTCGAATTTAAAAAAAAAATGCAATATATAGATTTCCTATTCGACGGTAAATTCCTTTTGTTTTCTATTTAATGACTGAATTCGGAACGTATTACCAAGAAATCAGCAAAAAAGAAGGATATTACGCAAGAGAGATAACAATAGAGCACTCTTTATATTCTTATGTTGTAATGATTCTAAGAAAAATTGCTACAGGTCTGAAAACAGAAAAGGTAGATTACTTCTTTTTGTGAGACTTAGCTGATTACAATGATAGATGAAAATATATCACTTTCCAAAGAGTAAATAAAAGTAAAAAATATTCCAAGCCTATTAAAGATATATAACTTAAAAGTATATTTCTAGGCTACAAGAAAGTTGTGCATTAATGAGAATTAAATTTGAAGAAGGAACTTTAATTAAAATTAAAGATTAAATAGACATACTAAGTGATTCATTTAATAAAGATACATTGATTTTAAATTAATATTAAAAATGATTATTTATATTTTTGTCACTGATTACTTTATTTTTTGAAAAATAAAATTATTGTTGCAGAATTTGAATTTTAATCATTTGCAATAAAATACTTTTTAAATATTTGTGTATTATCTGAAGTTTAATAAATTATATAATTTTTTTAAAAAAATGTAATAAATAAAAATCTAAAGGACATATTTCGTTCATTTTTCTTCACAAAATTTTATTTTCAGTACAGAATTTTTCTTATAAATATTCACAAACACTAAAGATAAGGGAAAAATTTTTTTTTTCCATTGCTATTAATTTCATTAGTTCTGCTTCGTTTAAAATTGAACGAACCGAAAAATTTGAATGAATTTTTTTCTTAGCCTTGTTAAAGAATGCTTTCAACTCTGTCGCATGATGGAAATTATTTTCCACTAGATAAGAAAAATTAATAGGTGAAAATATGTTGTATTTATATATTTTTTAAATGTTTTGGTGAATCAAAAATATTTCGCATGGCATACTATTTTTTCCAAATTGATGTTATATATTAATCTTGTAATTAAAAAAAAATCCTGAGAAACAGACAAAATGATTCTTTCCCAATGGAAAATTTTTCAAAGAACCACAAATAGAATTTTTTCTTTGTATTTTGAATGCGATTAAACATGAAAAAAGGATAATACTAAAATACAAAATATTTCGAGTGATTTAAGGATTTTTAAATAAGCAGTACTTACATGTGAATATAGATTTTCAAAATTATTTTTGGACTATTTTCATTTATGATTTCTAACTTGTATCAATATTTAAAATAAAATAACAGTTAAAAAATATTAAAAATAAATTAAGTAACTAAAATTATTTATGTTCAATGATCAAATTACTCTTTTAAAATAAAATTATTTTATTTATTAATTTTATGCATTGAATCTGTGAAAGTTAAATGTGACCTTATAGCATAGTAACAGTATATGGTGAGTAAATCTCCAATCTAAATTTTCGTATAAAATGAGTGAATTTTTTCAGCATTAGATAATTGATTAATAAAATATATCATAAATGTTATACGGAGCATAATTAGTATCCATATCTAATATAAAAAAATAGGAAATCTCCAAAAGTCTTGCAAAGGCAACGATACTTTTAAAATAATAGTGGCTTTAAAGTTTTGAGCTGAATTTGTTCAGGATTTTATATAAAGAGCCACTTTGTCCTGCATTTCGATCCGTTGCTTAGTACTTTTTTGTAATGAAGAACCTGTTATGCTGCTCGTTTATCTTGATATCCCGCCGATTTTAATTTTCCCACTTTTAAGAAAACCCCACAAGGTGCAACATGGGGTTTTCGGTAGAAATACTAGAAATCCACGAAAATGGGTTCCTATGTTTACGTAAACAAGTCGAGGAATTCTCCGAACAAATTTCTTCAAGTGGTCTATATGCTTGTTCGTAACTGATGATTAATAACGTATTACGAAAATATTTAGTACTCTCGCATTTTCCTTAAATGTTGGCTAAAGGTTTAAATTTACACAATTAACCGGTTGTTAAAAGAGGCTCTATGAAAGAGATACATACATTTTAATTTTATTTATATTATTAAACTCATATTTCCCTTAGTACCATAATTCTGTAAAATATATAAATATGTACATCCAAAAATATCAAAATGCTAATAAAAAATTATATAATATTTTGATCATAAACATTCAAAACAGAAAAGGAATTATTTATCAATTATTTTCATTCCTTATATCACAATAATTACATACTGCACATATTTAAATTACAACTTTGAAAAGTTTACTTATTAAATTAAATGAATCTGCCTTCGTTACTTATTAAATTAAATCTGCCTTCGTTACTTAACCCTTCTTTGAATGAATTATTTTTGTGAAATAAAACAGGGGGGTATAATTCATGCTCTAGATTAAAGGAAAAATGTCAAACAATTCTAGTATAAATATATAAAATAATTAAAAAACAATAAGATGAAAATATCCATTGTCATGCAAATTTACGTGTTAACTTCAGTACAAACTCTTCAATGTCCCTCTCTTCTAAATTTCTTCGCTTTCATTAGCAAAAAAATCTCTGATTAGTTATAAAAAATATTCAAGAAATCGCACGTTTCTTCCAAACACAATAAACAGCGGAATGGCTTCAAACCCGCTATAATGAGTGTGACATTTAATTTTTTTTTTTTTTTTGATATCTACAATCCTTATTACGCAATAGTCGTGAAAAAAGTTACCAGCAACAACCAATTTACAGTACATCTGTTTTGAGTACACTAACTAAATTTTTTTGTTCACAAAATAAATGTCATGATGAAAATTTCCATCATCATGCAAAGAAGGATTATTATACTGCTTCTCACATGTACGTGGTGGCAACATTTCCCAGAGAGCAGCGCCGCACACGTGTGCATTTTCATTTTCATAACAATGTCGCATTGAAATGAGCGACACTGCAATGTATTTTACATGGGTGTCTGATGTAGTGCCCTGTAAATAAAGAAGCAAAATAATAAAATATATGACCACCATATCTTTTACATATGGGCGGCATTAAAATAAGCAAAACACTTATAAAACTAAAATAATTTTACCAATACATCACACAACATACTTAATATCTCTTGAAGGCAAATTATAAAGAAAAAAAATCGGGTGGGGAAATATTACATGCATGATCATGATACAGAATGTATTTAAGTGGTATTTTCACGAGAAAGATTAAATTATTATAAATGCTAATTCGAAAATTTCTTGATATTAAAACTCTCAGTGATAACAACGTTCTTATAAACTTCGTATAAAAGTAAGATAAGGGTTACCGTCTTTCAGATTAGGTATTATTCAATAATTTTGAAGAACGAGAAATATTTTTTTGTTTGTTTTGTTAACATTTATGCTAGATCTGTTGCAATAATTTATATCCGATATAAGGATTTCGCCGATTTTTTTTTTGTGTGCTTAGAATTGAAAAAGTTAGGATTACTGTTTTTATTTATAATTTAAATTTAAATTTTTATTTTTTAATTATTTTAAATTCTAATACCTCTTTCAAGGAAACACCATTGCTTTATAAACTTATTTCGATTTATTTTTCAAGAAATAAAACGCACACAGATGTTAAAAATGATAAGTTAATCTGTTAAAATGTGTACCTACTAATTTTTATTCCCTTTAAACTCTGTTTTTCAATCTTGATTTTATAGCATTTGATGAATACATTAAATATTTTACAAAACAATTATATAATGCAACATCTAAAAAAAGCACTTTTTTCTTGTTCGCTGCCGATAGAATGGAATTAAGTGAATCTTTCTTCATAAGATGGGTCTTGAAACATGGCGTTCTGATATTAGTATAATAAAAATTCTGAATATCAATCTTCATTTACAGAATTACATTTTATTTTTATCAATATGAGATAAAAAGTTTACTTAAAATATGCAATGTTATTATTTCCATTGCTTTGAAAATTTCATTTTTCACTTTTCTTGAAAAACATGGAATTATTTAGAGACAGAAATTATCACAACAGCAATAAATATTTAAAGAAAACTACAGCGTTACTTTAATCACATCTGGGATCAGTATGTAAAACAGCTGTATGGATCAAATATTTTTACCACTGAAAATTACAGAAAATAACGAAGTTAGCAGAAGATTTTTTCATTTCTAATTAATAAAATATAATTGCAAATTATTTTGCTCATAAGCAACCCCCCCTTTTTTTAAAGTTAAAATAAAAAAAAAAACCATATACTCAACTTATAAAAAAAATTTCCAATAGTCTAAAGACATATAATTTGAATCTCTTTCCTCTGTATAAACAAAAGATAATTTAGAGTTAAATGCAAATTCCTTCTTTTTGTTTATGACTCCTTAAATCAGAAAATCGAATTTCTCGTTAAGTTTCTCTTTAAGCTTTCCGATTTTGATAGACATCAATTGCGAAGAAACTTCTTTGTTAATCAAATATCTACTATCAGATCAGTAACTACTAGTTTCATAGCACTCACCTACATCTGTACCAACTGCTCAGTCAAGTAAATTATTTGAAATAATATAACTACTAAAAATTTTTATGAGATAGCATCAATTTCTAATGCCAATCTCCGTTGTATAATACCAATGTATAGGTCTGAAAAAAGTGTATTCATTTCTATTATTTTTTATTGAATAATCACTATTAATTAATACAGCAGTTCAATTATAAATTCAAATCTTGAAAATGATGTGGCACCTGTAATATTTTTGAAATTTTTGTGGTGCTGTTAAAAATGAAAATATTCATTATAAATCATTTGATATAGAAAAATAAATATAAAGAAAGAAAATTTGATGATCAAATAAGAATGTATCCAATGAAAGAAAAATTGGTTGCTTTTATGAGCAAATTAAATATAAAATAAATTACCGGAACGAATTCAGAAACATTAAGGTTCGCTATCGCCTTCTATTAAGCATTTAGAAAAGACAAGTTTTCTAAATTGCTTATGCTTCTTATATTCATGTATGGAGCTTCAAGAACAAGATTGAAAACCGGTCCCCATCAGTAAGATTTTCTGGATTTCTATGTCATGGATAAACTATTGCAAAGAACAGGGTGTTTCTCTATATTTGCGAATTGTCCTTCGAGAATTGTAACGATCCGTATGATCTATATGAAAAGTAAGACTGAAAAACATGAAAAAACATAAGACAACAAGGACATCGGTTAAAATTTTGTAAAAAAAGAAAAAAATCATGAAAACCAATCTGTTTCTTATCAGTAATTGATAACACGTGATTCTGGTTCGATATGTTGTTGTTAATGCTTAGTTTTTGGTTTTATTTATATGGGTTCAAATTGCTTATAAAGCTCAGTTTATATGAACGCTATGTAAAATATTCATTTAATTTTCTTAAAATGTCCTAGGTATAAGAGATCGAAATCTTAAATTTAATTTCATAATTTAGTATTCAAAATGTAAACTCGCGACTGAAAATTTTCATGAATAAAATACTACGATAATATGAATAAAATCTCATGAATAAAATACTTGTTCTTTAATGCTGCATCATTTAGTTACTACTGAAACAAAGTTAAGAAATTAAATTATTTGTATTGAATACAGATTATCCTTTGAGAATGACGTTTTAATATATAGAAAAAAATCAATTAAAATGACTCAGTATATTAAATGAAAGTAATAATATTAACATTGGACAAAATTCTGAGTATTTATTAGTTATTCAAACTAGTCGACTTCCAAAATTATTTTCATTTAATCGAATTTTGTGTTTAATATATAGAAAAGAAATTTTAAAAAAGAATAAGAATTTTTCTAGAAATAATAGATATTTCAAGAAATATACCATTATTTCCAGAAAAAGACTTAAGAAATGATTTAATACCCATTAAATACGAGATCTTTAATAGAGTTGAACAAACAAAATATATTAAGACACTTCAAATAAAAAAGAACTGTTATATTTTACTAAAATATAATTTATATTCTTAAAATAAAAGGCTATAATTCTTATTAACGGAGTTCTTATATATTTAAATAAATATTTACAATGAGAATTATTTAATGATTGAATATGGACAAGCTATACAATATTTTTTAGTAGTGTTTTATTTCCAATATTTTATTTCCATTTTATTGGAATGTGACAGAATCTACTAGCTGAAGATCCAAAGGATTATTTCAATAAATGCATTTACAAAAAGGACGGAGAATTTTAATTCGATTGTTGACATTCTCTATATCAGAGATTTTATAAAAATGTCTCTAACAATGAATTATTTTCAAAAACAACTTTAGACACAATTTAAGCTCTAAATTGCAAACGTTTTAATATTTAAACGCAAAATAGTAACTAACCTCTTTCAGAGACTATTTGGTTAACCAAGGGCAATTAATTTATTAATTTCAACCATCTTTGATGGATCAACCAAATAAAAGTACCGTCTTAAATTATATTTGCTCAAAAACAAAGCATTTTGATTAATTGCTGTGTTTGTCAGGTGTTGAAATAAATTGTCAAAATAACACTAATTGTTGATGTTAAGGACTCTGCCAAAGTTTTACTTTCCGATAACTTAAAAATGAAGGACATTGGCGTTTATGCGACTGTTAATGACATATATAGATGTCTTGAGCTTTCAAATAAAATAGTGATAAAATTATAGATTGTCTATTCTGTACTTATTGTATTCTGCCATGGCTCTTACCCGT
The DNA here is from genome assembly GCA_026543865.1 of Argiope aurantia. Taxonomy (NCBI): domain Eukaryota; kingdom Metazoa; phylum Arthropoda; class Arachnida; order Araneae; family Araneidae; genus Argiope; species Argiope aurantia. Next base: position 71,356 of record JAPMOR010111431.1, on the reverse strand, counting down.
ACAAAAAATACAATGAGGTAGAATTTTTGAGTTTTTTTCTCGAAAATGGATGATGAAATGGGGTAGACAATTATTAATATATTTAGAGAGTATGAGATGTCATGCAAAGAAAATGGGCAATTTGCACAAATAGACACAAGGAGACTTTGACACAAGGAGACACTTGAGACAAGGAGAAGTCAAATCTTTGGTTTTCTAAATTATTTTAAAGATTTAGAAAACTGCAGGTAGTTAATGATAAATATAATAATTATTTATATAAAATAATTAGTAACTTATAATTATTTATATATAATTATTATATAGATAGCAATTATCTGTATAAATATTTCACTAATGTTATGCTATATGTTTTATTATTTTAGATTTTACTACCAAAGAAAGGTAAGATTTATTAACGGAGTTGATAGTATATTAGATTTTGCTCATGACAATCATTGTAATACATTTTTATGCTCTTATCGATTTTTGCAATCAGCGCAATTTCATACGAATTGTTTCATGTCAAACGGAATTAATTTTGTGTTTGTCATAAAATTGCACGTTACTATATTTACGACAATCATGACCATATGCTCATGACAATATATTTTTAGGCTGCCATCTATTTTTGCAATTAGCTCAATATTATATGGATTGTTTCATGCCAAATGGAATTAACAATTAATATTGTGCTTTTCATAAAATAGCATATTACTTACGACAATTATGGCCGTATGCTCATGACAATATATTTTTTTACTCCTTTATCCATTTTTGCAATTAATGCAATATCAATTAAAGTAGCCAGAAGTATATCATTGGTAAAGTAACAAAAATGCTGGAGAAAGGAATTTCTAAATTTTGATATTGAAATCTCTTGATGTTAAAATGATAAAAAGTGCAGAGGAAACAGCTAATCGAATTAAAATAACTGTACAGATGATGATCAAGGATACTGTAAAATATTAAAATAATGTCCAATAAAACTGCCATCTATAAAATATTGCCTACGTAACCTTTCCACCTTAGCAATAAGATGAGACGGAACCCGGCGTGCGTGGGAAAAAAAAACATGTTACATAAGGTGTTGCTGCAGATGATACACTACGCATCCTCTAAGCAGGAATTTATAGCAGACGGCGGTTACAGAGCATGCGACTGGTTCTAAGACAGATTTTTTTCTTTAAAGAGTAATTATTGTATTATGGAACTGGTAGCAAAACCACATCAGACGACGATTTTGAATAATGTCTGTAAGATTTGATTGGAATTTCCCCTGAACACATTTAGTAATTACGGGAGTTTACAGGTCCAGTAAGGTCACAATGTACCTCATTTTGATACATGATGCTCCAAGTGCATACATTATTTATATCCATTCTTGATGAGAAACTTAAACGAAAAGCTTATCTTTCAATATGATCAGGAGATTCAAGTTTCTCCTCATATCTGACTTCTTAAAGTATAGTAATGTGTAATTTTATGAAAAGCACTATATAAATTGTTAATTGCATTTGACATGAAACAATCTGTATGCTGCAATTACAACAAGGGTAGTTATTTGTTCTTTTGTTAAAGGAACAGATTCTCCCTTCTCAGGGGTATAATGGAAAATCTCTCTCAGAAAGGATGGCTGACTTTCCTTTAAAATATAAAGGCATAATTATTAGTTTTGAAAAATTGGAAAAAACCATAAGCTCGGTTGATTATTGTCAGGCTTTTGTAAATTTATACAAATGCTATAATATTTATGAAAGTATAAGTTCTGGGACTGAACACAGTGTATATAGCCATTTCCCTCTGATTGTGGCCTTTTAAGTTTGTATCATACAAAATTCGGGTTTTTTTTTAGCATTTTCAAGTTTTTACCTTTATTTCACACATGCATAATTTAATTATGAAAATCTGATATTTTATATTAAAGCGACAAAAATCGCATTTGGTTATGAATTTATTTACTATATTTTCATTAGAAAATGGCATCTCAAAAATAAAACTTTATTAAATTTTAATGATTGATAGAATTATAAGTAAATATCCCATATTATGATTTTAGTGTAAAAGAGATTTTCTTATAAAGTAAAATATTTGTAGGAATTATTAAATTATGCTTTATAAGTCAAGAAAATAGAATCGATATTTGAATAAAAGAAAAATACAGAAAATAAAAGATTATACTAGAATTGAGAAATCTATATATCTCTTTATGTTTTGTAGTTAATTTTAAAAATCCACAAATTCAGTGCAAAATGTTTTCCTTCCAGCTCAAAGTGTTTTTAATACACAGACATTATTACAAAAATATATTATTTTCATGACTCAGTGAGGTTTTATAAATGGAGAATAATCTAGAGACCAAATATTTTCACAGTTACAATACTTTATATACGATCTATAAAGTTTTTCTTTAGCTTGCGTTCAATCAAAATTAAATATGCAATATCTTAGAAAACAATCAGCTTCTTAACATTTTACAATGACAGTAAATACTCTACAGGGAATCTATAAAAGTACCAATATTAATAGTTTTATCTTATAATCAGTTATTTGAATTCCGTATAAACATCTTTCCGTAGCTACATCTTTCGGCCTGTGGTTTGTGTTTTTCCGAAAAGTACTTTCACCGCAAATTTATTTTGACCAGGGTCAATTTTAATTTGGTATTTACACCACTATCACGTCCTCTGAAATCAGAATTTTCTATTAGTCTATCACTCATATGTTTACCTTTTATTCATTATTTCGTTGCAAGGCATACTAAACACGTTTATATTGTTTCTGAATATTGCTTCAAGGCCATAATTACAAGGAACAATTATTAGAGTATGAATCATCTACCTCTTTCATATTCATAATTTGATTCAAGTAACTGAATTAAAAACATTTTAGGAAATGGTTGTTTACAGGCTGTATGAAATGAAATGACTCATTTGACATATAAAAATCGCCATGTAAACGCTTTTTCAAATATTATGAATATTATTTAATGAAATTAACTTTAATTAATCAAATTCATGATTTTAAAAAACATCAAAATATTTCATTTGAGTTATTAGAAATGGGAAGCGAGATGACCAATATTGTCTGCTCATTCAATACTCATTTTAATTTTTTCGTGTTTCACTCATGGAAACTAAATTTCAATAAGATTAAAACAGAAATTAACAGTAAATTTTTAATTATAAATAAAGCTTTAACGTATAACAGATTATGTATTATAAAACACAAATTTCCTTTTAAGACATCGCATAAAAATATCTTAGAAAAAGCAAAGGGCTAAATTAATAGTTTTTAAAATAATCAACATTAAATAAAAGGAAAAAAAAATTATACTATGCTTTAAGACAAAAATGTATCAAAACCAGCAAGAGTGCTCTCACCAAAACTTTCTTACAATAAAGTTTACTCCGAGAATACCTTGCATAGCACTGGTATACAATAGTTATGAAATATTAACGTTTGGCGTGAATTTGTAATTTTTACAAAATCTATCTTGGCTAGTTATTTGGTGATTAATCCTGAATGTGAGGTTAATAGTATCAAACAAATCGAATTTGAGTTTTAGATGCGTTTTTCCTATTCGGTAGAAACAAAAAATTGACCCAATACTGCACTTGTAGTCACAAAATTCCATATCAAAATTGATGTATTTTAATAATCCTGTTTTTGAGTTATCACGTTTATAAAAGTACAGACAAACAGACAATCACCCACCTGCTGTATTTGGCACAAATTCGTAAATGTCTAGCCTCAAGATGTTAATTCTGCTTAGCGAATTTTATCTATCTATCTAGATGTCTGTTTTATAGTTACTGTGTTAATTTATATTCGAAAAGCAGGACAGACTTTCTCCGTACAGAATTTGCTCAAAATTTGTTAGAAATCTTCAAATTTGGTGTAAGGACCGTATACCAAATTCCAACTATCTAACACAAAGCGTTTTTGAGCTATCCTTGACAAGGACAGACAGACGGGTATTTTCTAAAAACGTGTTTTTCGAATTTGGAGAGGTCTAAAATTTGGAGATTCATCAAAATATCAAATTCGAATTTTATATACAAGAAAATAAAAATTTTATAATATTGGAAAAGATTATTTAGGGTTATCATGTTCAGGTAACTTCCGTGGAAATTTTCACGATTCATTCGTTCTGTAAAAAGCATGGTTAATCAATACAATGAAATCAATACAAATACAGAATATTAAATCATAATATTCTTTACATATCATTTGAAAAAAATGTTTCTTCAAACAAACATAATGATCTCAAACTTCCAAAATATTCTAGTCACAATCAAATATTAAATGTAAATCATGCGTATACCTTTATCTACGAGAAGTTGTTCAAATGCTAATGATTGAGATAGAATATTGCATAAGAAAATGGCAAATAAAAAAAAGGTTAGAACTCTTGCCTGAAGGTCAGGCATTGATATTAAATGGGTAAAAGATTAAACCAGACCACAGAAATGTAATAATATGAATGACAATGAGCTGTCACAGATTCTTAAGTAATGACTACTTTGAGGAATGAAATCCACCTGAAAAATAAAACTAAAGCAAATTAACGCTAATTTAAAAGCACAGGTTTCGTTAATTTCATATCAGATTTCAAATAATATTAGTCAGTGAAAGTTTTTTGATTGAATTGCTAAACCTTCAGAAATAAATATTTTGGCATCAAAGATTATTTTATAGCAAGGGCATTCAACTTAGAAAAAAAATTTGATAGAAGGATAATGTGTTACCAGAAAAAAAATGATAAATTCAAACTAAATAGAAAAGAAGTAATAAATGTCTTTCTTATTTTCCTTCAGCAATTTTATATACTTTAAAAAACAATTATTTTATTATAATAAGGTTAAGAAAAAAGAAATGTAAATTGGAATAAAGACAATCCTTGCAACAAAAGAAATCAAGTGTTTTAATAGAAAATTCCAAATATTTACCGGCCAAAAGCTAAAAGACAAAATAACACAAAGGTAAAATAAGCAGAAAATCAAAGACAAATCAAGCGTTTCTTAAAATCAGATAAATTAAAAAATAAAATATAGCAAATAACCTTTAATAAATAAATTTATATTCATTAAAACAACATTTCACATCTTATTGTGGATTTTATTGCAATTAACATCATAACATTGTTCTACAAATAATTCGTAAATAAAAAATGTGTTTTTCATAAAAACAAAATTTTGAGATTATATTATAGAACAATGCGATATTTAAAATTTTAAAAGCAGTGATAAAATATATTTGCATTATTGCATTATATAACAAAATTAACCAATGAAAATATTTTGTTGGAATTCAAAAAAGGAAGAAAGACATTTTAAATACTCAATGTACTTTTAAAACATTTGAATCAAAGAAGAATTTTAAATCCCTTTCAGAATATTAAATATATTTGAACAATATTTTTTTCAATCTTATTTTAACGAATGAGCTTTGAAAAATTAATTCTTAAGAAGTACAATTTACATAAAAAATATATTACCTTGCTGAAGTTATAAGCTATTGCAGTTATTTTACTGAAATTCCTGCTATTTAGGTAAAACTACTGGAATGATTATAATTTCCTTTTATAACAAAAACTTTTCAAAATAAATTTCGACATTTCTTTCCAGTTCGTCTGATGTAAATGATAAGTTAATTCCATTCTTTTTTCCAGTTTTCCATCAACGAACGATCTAAAAATCGTTTGCAAACAATTTAATTTAATAACGTTGCCAACAACAAATTACTTTCCAAAAAATAATTTGCCTGGTATTTATTTTTCAAATAAAATAATAGTAACATTAAAAAAAATTATAAAGACACCAGATAAAAAAAAAAACTTACTCTTTTTATTAGGAATAGAAAAAAACAAAAAAAGTTCTTGTATCGTAAATGGAAAAAAAAATTCATAATAATTTTGAATGAATGCTTTTACTGGACTTTATTTATGTGTCGTTATGGTGACGTGATGGAAAGTAGCCAAAAACTCTGAACATGGATTTTGGGAAGTTTTTCACATATTCTACCATCGTGACATGTACAATTTTTATGACGCCGTTATCTTTGACAGGATTTTCTCAGCAACATATATTCTAATATATGTTGCAAATTAACCATTTCAATGAAGATAATGTGGCATCTTTTTGTATAAAAAGCAACATCGTTGGGATGAAAATGTTTTGAAACATTTTCGTAAATTCAATGGCATTCTCGGAAAGCCTTCAAAATAGAACATTAGACCGATTTATTTGATTTGAAGGAAGAAGAATGCATGTGAAATACATATAATGGAAGTTTCTACTTATATAAACAGTAATAAAGTAAACGAAAGCTTTTCTTTATTATTTGTTATTCTAATTATGGTAATATTCTATGTTTATAATTTAAAATTGCTAAATAGATCGCCAGCATAGTGAGACTTATGGCATATACATTTTCTGAATTGCGGAAAATAAAAATATACCATAAGTAGATTTATAATTCCAAAATAAATTAATTATATATATATATATATATATTGAAACTGAATATAGATATTAGAGCAATTCAAATAAATTCGGTAACACCAGATGTTTTCAGATGGTTGTGTATTCCTAATAATTGATACTACATTAGCAAACAAAAAAAGTTTATAACAACAGAAATTGCTTATGTTTAAATTGTTTTTTGTTAGTTATTTTATACTGCAAATTGTTATTTGTGCATATTTAAAATATGTAGATTATGAAATTTCAAATATTATTATTTATTCATTTTAATATGAATAAAAAATCATGCATTGCAGCAAATGAAAATGTATAGTATATCACATTGCCGTTTTACATCGAAACAGTAACAAACATCAATAACACAGCGTTAAAATTAGATATTCAACTAAAGCTTATGATTATTATAATAATTCATTCTGATGATTTATGATTTATTTTCAAATAAATATGATATTATAAGGGATAAAAAAGTTTCATTGATAGTAATTTATTTATTGCTTCATATAAATGTAAACAACAGCAGAAAAACACAAATTCCCAGACTGAAATGAAAGTTAAATAATTTATAAAAAATTATAGCTATTTTATTTACTTTATAAAAGCAGCTTTTACATTCCAAAACAGCTTAATTTTTACGCGAAAAATTCTTAACTGAATTTCAATTCGTTCAAAATACATTTACATTTTTTAAATAATTGTTTGCGTTTTGATAAAATACTTTATTGTTTATTAATTTCTTTTTTTAGTGAAAATGATGCATCTAAGTGATAAAAATAATTAAATAGTCTTTTCAATACAAAAAAAGGAAACAATTATAATTCTAAACATACATATGAAAAAACCAGTTCAGAATTTGTACAGGGTTAATGGATCTAATAAATAGTACTAAATAAAGGATAGCAGAGAAATAAGCTCTTACAAGAAATTTTTTATAAGAAATAAGCTCTTACAATAAAATTAAATACATACCAAAGAATACACTCATTTGATAAACAGCTGATGTTTATAATCTCGAACCCAAACAGTATACAGTGCCCATTTAAGATGCAAAAATTTATGTAATTATCCATACCGTTATATCTTACCAATGACAGTAGGGAAAAGTATTTGTACACTTTTTGTACGTGTATCAAAGCACAATATCATATCGTACTTTGGGGCTGGTGACAAAATATCGAATGACAATATTATTGATAAAAGCGCCTTAGTTTCCAACAAAAATAAACCAATTTCAAAAATAAGAAAACGGCAATTATAACAAAATGTACTTAAAATAATTTAAAGCATGAGAAATTAAAGAAAAATTGAAACAAGAAATATTAACGAATTAATAAAATAATAAAAACAATAGCAATGAAACTGGTTACGTAATATAGTTTAGTTACCATCTTTGGAAAATAAGAATTAAAAAAATTCAGCATCGAAATGTAAAAAAATTGCACAGAACATGGAATTTATAAAGTTTAAGAAATTTAACTTCATTTCTCCTATCTTTTAAACAGAACAGTGGCAAAACAAGAAAAATGTATCACACAAGATCAAAAACATTCTAGCCCAATAAATTGACGAGCTAAATAGAAATGGCGAAATATTAAACAAAAACAAACAATGATTGAAAATAACTAAAGTACAAAATAAAAGATTTTTTTTGCATTGAGAAAAGAAACAATATAATTAAGTTTTATTTCTCTTTATTGTGTTTAGTAAAATAATTTATTTTTACTTTTCCTTTTGCTATTTAAGTAATTGTAACCGCAGCTCCGTCTGTATTTATCTGTTTGATATGTATGTAAGAAAAAGCCTTAATATTTGAATTTTCTGTATTATTTATTTCAATATTCAAAAGGATATTCCCCTTCCCTGTAAAAGAATTTACTGACCTTGAATAACGGTGTGAATGTCACAAGTCCTCGGAATTTTATTTTCAAAGTCCAGAGCATGAGAACCTTTTGCTTGCGTAAAGTATGCGTAGTATACAGAAAAGGAAATTGAATATGCATTTTAGACACATTTTTTTCGATTGATTGAAACTTGTTCACACAGAATAAGAACACATATCCAATCTCATTTATATCTGTAATAAGTTATTTTCAGAATTGGTAAAAGCATGCAAGTAATATATATGATTTACAGTAGGTGAAATATTTTGACAAAACATAGAATCGATAAAAATTACATTAAAAAATAAACTTGATTTAAAACCAGGTCGAAAAATTGATTAATAATCAGAAAGAGTGATAGATTACAGAAATAGGTTTCGCCATAAAGGTTTTTAAAAAATTTTGATTGGAATAATTTTAAAGTATTGATTTATCAGAAGTTATAATGCGAACGAATTAAATCTTTTGACCCCTCCCATTTTAACCCTTCTAGAAAGACATAGAAACTTTTTAATAGTGCAGTTATTTTTTTTAGGTGTCATTATACATGACGACCAAATTTCGTTTGAATCCCTCAAGATATGCGGAATTGTTTAAGATTCAATCAAACAGATATTGAATTTTATATGCAAAAATTATCATATTAAAAGAAAATTTTTTTATTTAAATTATAGTGGTTGTTTGAGTGTTCATATGTAGATAATCTAAAGGTTGTTTCATTGCTGAAAAACTAAATAAATATTTGAAAACAATTTTTAGATAATTATTCTGAAATTAAGTAAAAAACATTCTTTGCAGTATAGTAATGAAAAGCGAATATGCATTTCGGGCACCTTTAATTTACGACCGATTGAAATTGAAATTTCACATAGAACCATATAACATTACAAATATTTGTAATAATTTAATTAAAAATTTGGCAAAAGCATGCGAGTTATATATTTGATTGCATTTTCGAGGCATTGCGTTTTCATATAGACGATCAATCTTCTGAAAGATTTCTGTCAAAATTTTATATACGGTAATGTTAAGAAATTTTGTCATGTCTTTTAAATATTGCAACTATCGAGTTTACTTGCAACCGGAGAGACAGACAAGCCTCCTAAAAGTGGATATCGTTCAAAATGTGTCATAAATCTATAAATTTGGTATAATAATAGCCAATTTTTATCCACTTGTAGCTCAAAATGTTTTATAGATGTCGTGATTATAGGCAGACAATAAGAAAGGCAAAATTTCAAAAGTATGTTTTCCGGACTCAGGAATATTTGAAATGTGAAGATTTTTCAAAATCTCGAAGGATTTGAAAATCATTATCTTAATATTTGTAGCATTTGATGAATTTAATTCCATAATAACAGTGGCAAAAGAAAACATATATAAAACGCAACATTTATTATAAAAAAATAGATCAAATTGAAAATATTTTCTTCATTTTTTTATTTTGATTGTTCATTTAATTAATGATTTTTTTAATTATTTCTTACTGCATTTTAGACTTGTAAGTAAGTAGGTCTTGATTTCCAAGCTTCGTTTTTTATTGTTTCTTTGTAAGAAATGGTTTGATATAGTTTGAAACTAGTTTTATGGATTTTCTTTCTTTCAAAATTCGGAATAATACAGATTTGAAAACTTTAAAGGCGCGAGCCGCTGATTTTATGGTGCCTCTTCTACTAAGAAAATATGTATACATTTTTCAAGTTTTCACTACAATCTTTCCATTTACGTTTACAATCGTTTTTTTCTTCAAAGAATCAACATTGGCACAAGATTAAACCTTATTTTTAGAAGCATGTTTTCAAATTCTTAATATGGTTAATCTGCTAGTTAAATTCTTTTTCCGCTAATGTAACTGCAACTTTGTTTTTATTTTGGTGCATCAAGAGCTGAATAATCAAAACTCCAGCTTTGTTTGAAAATTCTTTTTTTTTCTTTCATTTTACTTCTATAATGAGATGATATTCAACAAATAAAGTTATTTCATTCAGCACATTTAATTTTAACAGTATTCATAATCCGAATTAATAAGGTTAAACTAATAATTGGTAGATGTATTATAACATATCATAGAGCATTGATTTTGATAGAAAGTTATGCAATTTTGAACTGCAAAGGAACTTACAAATGCATTAACCAATAATTCCCGTTTAAATGGTGAATATATGGAAAACCAAACTTTGCTCGGCAGTGTTATTTTTTTAAATCGTGTTTTTCAAGAGAAAATATTTAGATACGAATCAAGTACTGATTACATATGAATAATTTTTCAATCTTACCTTCATAGAACCTTATATACTACATTTAAATTTTAAAAAAATCATTAATGCACTTAGTTTAGCATTTTATCCGAATCAATATGCTATATTACAGTATTACAATATTTTTATCTGTCATTACTTTTATTTTTGAACTTTCAGTTTTGCCATGGTGAAATCAGGTCCGAGATGGCGCTATATGGCATAGTCAACATGACAGCAGATAGAAAAAGGCTCTAATAGTTACTTATAAAGGATGCTTTTTTTTAGTGTAAAATCGCATTATTTCAGGAAAAACACCTATACAGATAAACTTACAAAGCAAAAATATTAAATACATATTACATAAGTAAAATATAAATAGAAAAGCGCGACTGGAACCGAGGATCCGAAGCACACACGTTATTTATGCTGTTCTGACCACTATACTGAATATAATTATTCTAAGATTTATAAAAAATTATTTTTTTTGTGTGTGAAAAATCACGTATTTTTTTTCAGGAAAGACACATATATGGATAGGCTTCAAAAGCAAAACCTTATCTAAATATAAAATTTGATCCAAATTATTAGGGCCGTTTCCGAAATATACGAAATAAATTTATATATGTACATGAATTACAAAGGTTTAAAGTTATAAGATTTGTTACTATTATTATGGACAGAGAAAATACAATACTTTCTCTTTTTTACTTTTTATTCGTGTCAGTAAAAAGTAACATCTTAGAGCCAAATTTTCCCATAAATATATTTACACATTCGCATTCATGATTAATATCTGCGATTCTGACCATTATCCAGTAAAATGCCTACTTATTTGTTCTCTTTTAATTGAAGTACAGAAGAAAATATCTAATTGTTTGCATGAATCACAGGCAATTCACGTACTGAACAACATGTTAAAACAAGGAGATATAAACTAAACATAGGCTTTTCCTACTCGCATTAAATTCTATATTGACTGAGAACATCGTTGTCACGCAAATGTGAGTGACACATCAGTCAACATGTTAAATGCAGACTTATTAAAAAAACTCACGTTCGATTGTATCCAAATATCTCTAAAAGGCTCTTGAACCTGAATATATCATACCTTTGTTAATACCGGCACAGATTTTTGTCCTTCCAATTTCTAATACTGTTTGAATGAAGGATACTCAGTATGTTTCCTACTTTCATGAACCTTCACTTTATGCTCCTAAACGTGCGTAATGAGAGGAATTTATTCAGAGTTTCTTTTCGACTGCAGCTTGAACAATAACACAGTGTGTTAATCACAACTAAGCATTTGGGATCACGTAACTCTATGTTGAAGAATTAAAGAGAACTCTATTGTTCTATTATCACGCCTTCTCAGGAAAAGACAGTAAAGCCGTCGCCCTTGACCCCCGTACTCAATAAATGAGACAAATAAGCAAATTCATCGGACGCGAAACAACCTCCACCGTTATTAGAAAGCGTGGTCTCGCCTAGTTAATTTACTATCTGAACTGCAAGGTCTTTAAATGAGTATTGTTCCGCACTCGACAGAAACACTGAAATCCGGTTTTTTCCCCTCCCTTGGTGGTGATTTTTATCGTTGCAGAAAATACATTTTTCAGAGTGTAAAATCAGAAGGAATAAAATAATTTTTGACATTGAAACAGAGAGATGTTTGGGGACTGATTAGAAAAAAGATCCCAACCACAAGAGTAAAAAGCAGCTGGGATTTTCTACAAGTAGACGGAAGGTCAAAGCTATTGTTTTGAAAGGCGGCTCGAGGCGACTCTGTGTTGCAATATCTCAGTGTACTGAACTTTCCATAGGTATTTCCCTTATGAGACTTTGGTCATGGTCAAGAAGGGAGAGAAAAGTGAATTGTGAATCATAAGTATGTAAAGCGGAAACAGCATTCATGAATTTATTAATTCATTGATAAAAAATATGATTGATCAGACATACTTTTTTGTCAACTCCTCATTCAGTTCTCTATCTCTACTACTAATAAAGGTGAATATGTGCGTCATTGACTCACAACAAGATAAATACTTTCATTAAGGTTGATAGCTCTAGGAATGATTATATTTAACTGAAAAGATAAATATTTTGGAAGCTGAATATGTTCATATCAGAGCGATATTTTAAAATTTTAAATATTAAAAATTCAAGCGAAATTTCTCTATTTTTGAGTGATAGCATCCGAAAATATTACATAAAAGTGAATTTTGTGGCATTTTTAAATTAAAAAAATAACTTTCTAATGATACCAATTTAAATTCCATGGCAATGTTTCCTGAATTGCAACGATATTTATTAATTTATTTACATCATATATAAAAACACATTACAGTGTTACAATGCGATTCAAATAATTTGAATGGTTTCAGCAACTATTTAATTGGTTAGATATCTTCCTTTATTAAAAGTTAAGACAGAAAGATTCTACTAATTGCTTAATTTCCATGAAAAATCAGAAAGAGAAATTATATTAAAGCAAAAGATTAGGTCAAGGTTTGAAATAAGTTATCTGATATTTTAAGTTTTTAAAGCAGTGTGATATCACGAGAAACAACTCCTCATATAATAAACAGCACAAGTGTTAAGATAAAATAACGTTTTTATATCTTTCGTAATTAAAAGCTTGAAATTACATTATAGGGAGGTAATAATAAAAATCAAATTCAATATAAAATAAATTTAATTGAAATTAAATACAATACAATTTTACCGTGAGAGCTCACCGGTCTCCAAGGGCAGCTAATTAAAAATAACTGTAATGTCATTTCTCTATCTTTGAATAACATCGCCATTCTTAAAGATTAGTGCATCAGCGTTTCTTTCAAAATAAGCTAAAAAAAATCTGAACTTTGATTCATCATAAATTAAAATTTATTTAGCGTAAAAAAATTATTTAAATTGTATTTATCAGCTATCTGTTAGGAATGATATAAGAAGATAAACTAATTATGCTTAAAAGTCTAGAAACCAAAGAATTCTGAAGAGATATATGGCTCAAGTAATAAATTATCTTACTTTAAATGCACGACGTGAAACAACATATATGCAGAAGCCGTGTTATTTTAATGGGATCACGTGATTATATGCATTTTGTCTTAGAAATACATAAGTAAGCATTGCTATTTATCCAATATTAAATTATTTAAGTTAATAATACATTTTTAAGCAATGAATTATTAAAATTTTAAAAGTTATTTCAGGTTTGGTGAAGTTTGGTAACTGAGTTATTATATCAAATAAATAAAATGATCATTTATTATTATTATATTTAAGTTATTTTTATCAATTCTAAATGTTTTTTTATTTTTTAAATAAATTTTGTATAATGTATATGTATAATTTCGTGAAAAGATAAGAACAGGTAAGATAAGAATAAGAGCAAAGATAAAATAAAAAAGAAAAAACATTGCTGGATGTTTTTGTACTCATGCTGTTGCCATTACAGATTAGAAAAAATGCCTCGACGTGCATGAAATATGCATGATCCAAAAATGAGATGAAGTTCATGGACGCAATAAACTTCTGGAAAGATTATTAACTGATAACTCTTTCGTTAGCACGTTTGGAATTCAAGAAAAATCACACTAAATAGTTGCTGAAAAGTAATATCCCAACTATTATCTCACTGGAATGTGAAATAAAGATACGCTATACAATAACGTTTTTTTATATCTCAGAAGTTAACATTTTTTTTCCTTTTTCAGTACATACTGAAGAGATGACAAGTATTTTTCGAAAAAATTACTCGAGTGATTTCATAACAAGCTTCAAATTAAAGTATTTTTGAGTATCTACGAAATACGAATATTTCATATTTAGATAGAAACAATTTTCTAAAGAAATCTTATTTTTTTTTGTTGAAATATCAGTCTCACATTTGAAATTAATAATGACTAATAATTTAAAGATGTTTCATTAATTTTTTTAAATTTTTCACATACATGTCACTTAATGAGTTTTTGAAAGTTTAACGCTGATACATCTATATGTATTCATATTTATTATATTCTGAATATTAAAATCGCATCGAAAATGCATAATTAAATAAAAATATCTATGTTTTGATCGATGACTCATTCCCAAGAGAATTCAAAAAGTTATATGTTTTTATTAAATATTTATGATTTACCATTTTAGCTAAAAAAAGATCTAGAATTATATTTCTTGGATCAGTTTGGTGATCAGTTTCTTTGCACGTAATAATAACTGAATCTCATTTTAATCATTGTTTTTGCATTATTTGATACTAGCAGCCTCTGACATTTTATACTATTAAAAAATAATATGGAATATTTTTTTAAAAAAATTTCGGTTAACTATTCGAATTTACTATTTCAAATTCCTCATATAAAATATGTAATTTCAGCACTAAAATTACGATTTTTTTACTAATGTTGCATTAATTGGAATAAAGCATACTGATAAAACGAATTTAAAAAATAACAGCCATAAGTATTTAATTTACTGAATATATTTATTCTGTAAATTATTAGGTTCCAAGGAAAAAAATCTTGATAAAAAGACAGACTATTTAACCTATTTTTAAAATGCCGCTGTACTGCAATTTCAGATTTTTAATCTTCTTGAAAATCACATAA
Source organism: Argiope aurantia (assembly GCA_026543865.1). Taxonomy (NCBI): domain Eukaryota; kingdom Metazoa; phylum Arthropoda; class Arachnida; order Araneae; family Araneidae; genus Argiope; species Argiope aurantia. The sequence goes on along the minus strand of JAPMOR010111431.1, from coordinate 56,159 downwards.
TATTTAACAAAATTCTTCTTTAGCTTTTACTCTTGGAAGAAAATCACGCGATTAAATATTTGATAAAACAATAAAAACGATTTGTATTTCATTGCAACAATGAAACCTATTGCTGAAAATTAGGCAAAAAAATCTTAATTGCCAAAAATAAACTAATATCATTTAATAGGCATTTAAAAATTTAAATAGTGCAAAAACCCACTTTGTTCAGTAATATTTTTTGGAGTTATCGTGAAAAATTCCCAAATCTTTCTTAGTAAATCTTTCTTAACAAATCAAACATAAGAAAGATTTAGTAAAAAATTAAATTTTTACAAGATTTAATAACAAATCTTTCTAGTAATTTTCTTAACTTAGTAATAAAACTTCTAATTAAAAAAACATTGCATGGTGCCTTTTCCAAATTATATTTAAGTCAAACATGGCAGCTCTGCGACAAACTGACTGTTCAGTAGAATATGAAAACACATACATGTTTTTCTTTTTATAAGTAAAGATTATTAATAAATCAACTAGCTTATAATTAGAAACATGACACATATCACAAACAATTAGTGATAATTACATAAGTAAAAACATAAAAATCAAACAATACAGTATTTAAATAGATATCCGGCGGAAGAGTTGATGACTGTTTTAAAGGAAACCGAAATTTTTAAGTTCATAGATTTGTAAAATTTGCTTCGAAATAAAAGGTGTGGGGAAAAACCTCGGATGACCAAAATCAGTATTATGCGAGATACCTCTGAAATCACAAATCCATTTTGCATGTATTTTATTGATATAAAATTTAAATATTCCTTTCTAATATGAAAATAAAAATTGACCCTAGAACCAGTTGTAGTCTGTTATATACTTTTATTTTTAAAGCCAAGTAGAAATTACAATACATGTCTTATTGTTATTTTAGATTGCCCTAAAATTTGCTGAACAATGCAATGAGTCAATGTCGGCTAATAAGATGTTGGAAAATTACTGCCCAGAAACATTAAGGATGCAAGAAACAAAAAGGACTAAGTTTTTTTTAAGTGGATATTTCATGAGCTATAAATAATTAATATATATTAATGTAAGTTATATTCCTAAAAATATAACATATATGATAGACTGACTACTCCGACATACCTCTAGGCACACGGAAAACTTGAATTAAAGGACCGCAGCAACTGTAACTATGGCGGGAACTGTGGTCGAATCCTAAGAGCCATTACCGGTCACGGTACAACTCTTCCCTAAGAAAGTATGTCGATGGGAGGAGTCAGACCCCCACCTTTTTGTGTACCTCCAAGTGTCGTGAGAACCTACCACCATACCGAAAGCTTCTCATCAACAATTACGAGCCCCCCCCCCCCAGTGGGACAAAATATAACATTAAGAAAGAACATAAATGTAGCAAACAAAGAGAGTTTTACATCCATTCTTCTTTCAAAACTACATAAAATTGCACTCTGGTTTTAGCTGAAAAATAGTAATAAATGCTTATAACCTTAACCGAAAAGTATCTTTATCTGAAAGGGCTCCAACATCTCTGTTAATTTGGTCAACCGTAATTGTACTTAGGAAAATATACTAAATGCTTACATTTTTAAGAGACAATCGAAATTGTCTTAAAATGTAGGGTGTCCAAGCAATTTTGGACTGATTGCAAAATTATGTAAAACAAAAGGGATAAGATGTAGGCACAATATGTCTGATTGCTTTCTCTAGAACTGCCAGAATTAATAAATGGCGTGACACCCAAAAGATGTTCAAATTTTTACCTAATGTAGTTGAGGTTGAGAAGTTGCAGATTCAATAGTTGCTAGGATACACTACTTTAAACCCTTCAAATTACTTAAAGGCATTTGATATACGCAACCTTTCTATACCAATATGAAAAATATTCTAAGAAATTTTGAAAATCATATACGATTGTCAAATGAGATTTTCTCATTAAATCATTATCATGCCATACACTACACTGTATAAGATTCTACGAAATAACAATGTTGTGGAATAAAAACTTTATGAGTCATGTAAATAATATGTAGCATCGAATTAATAACTCCATTCCTAATTAATCTTTTAAATTATTTTGCAATCTATCCAAGAATCCTCAAACTCGCTTCGAACGTGAAATCTTCTCTATGAAAATAAACAAATTTATCGGAAATCTGAAATGCATTTTCGTAATATTGAAGTTTAATTCAAAATTTTAATTCGAATCTTCATTTCATAGTACAAACACGTATACCTGCGAGGACAGCATATTGCCTTTAAGTGTGACGAAACAATAACGCTTCGAAAATCAATTGACCACTCAGTCACGTGACGTCATTAGCCACTCCTTTCAACACATCCTCAAAGGACACTCAACCAAAATGGGAAAATTTTGCTAATTATAGAAAAATAAAAACTCGCAGGATATTTACGTTTTTCAACGCTTGGTTAGAGGCGCAATGAAAGCAACAAAATAAATAATAGCTCAACATCTGAATGAGCATGAGTATTCAGACAAGGCAAAAGCCACCTATTTTCTTAACAATAATGGTGATGACATATCGGATACAAGGTGACAAAAAAAACTGAGGGATGAAAACGAACAAGGGGGAAGTATTAGTCACGGAGCATTTGCTGTGAGTGCGCTCACGATAGATTATAGCATGAGCGAAACAACGACGAGGCGGTTTTGAAACCGAACTGGAATCGGTTCCTCTCCGGTGCCGTCGTGGTATGGTGGAATTCCGCTGGCCACTTTCTCGGTCAAGGGTAACTTTTAACACCTCATATCAATTACTGGAAGAACAAATTAAATTAAAAACTGATTTGCTCCGATAGATAATTATCTAATTATGAAAAAAAATATCCTTGCGTAAACTGAATTCAAGTAAATAAGAAAGAAAACGCTCTATCATTCATTAGTAATTCGTTCTCTCTAAATCTCCTCTCGTCATCTGCCGTGATAAATAACCACAAAAAGCCACTCCACTCTACTCTGCTCTGTTCTGTTCTAAGTCATTCGTATTTATTTGAATGACCGGAGTGACGCGAAAGCATTGACGGGAATTATAGTTGAACCCTAAAGACTATCACTGTTTCAGTCATGTACCATTATTATAATGGATAGCCATGCCTACATCATTTTTATATTCATCAGGGAAGCGAGAACCAGCCACCATACCGGACATTTCTCATCCTCAATTAGGAGGTGCCCCCCGTGGGACAAAATATAACATTAAGAAAGAACGTAAATGTAGCTAACAAGGAGAGTTTTATATTCATTCATCTTTCAAGACAATACAGAATTGCATTTTTTATTGGATACAAAATAGCTTATGCATATAACATAATCAGAGAAAAAAACATTTCGACCAACAAGCCGGAAGCTTCTTATCTCATCTTTGAGGTTCCATCCCCTTTAATTTTATATTCTTCACATAAAATTAAGACTATCTCCAGGAAGTGTTTATCGTAAGAAACTTTAAGAAAATCACAAGTTCATTTGAAGACAGTTATCATTCTTTATGTTTTAAAAATAATTAAGAATATTCTTTATCCTGTTTGACAATAAAATCTCTTATCTACAAAACACAACCTTTTGAGTTAGATGATGCCCAAACATGCGAATACTGGAAAATAACAAGACCAAGAATGCAAACAAATAACTTCTACTAAAATTCTGTTAGAACTAGCAGACTTCTGTAAGAACTCAGACAAATTGAACGGATAGAAGAGCATCTCCGATTTTTAGATTTGTTCTTTATATGAGAAAAACTTAATTTGGGAGCTCTATCAAGAATTCTTTAATGAATTTTTTACTTTTGAGAATGTTAAGAGTATTGATATGAAACTAGGCTTTTGACTGTTTATTATGTCAATTAATGGAAGCAATATAATATAACAGATATAAACAGATAATTCGTTTATTTTTCCCACTAGATTCCATTTTTTTTTGTTTTTATGATTTTATATTTAGAATTTCTTTTTTCTTCCGAAATTTCTATTAAATTCTATAAGAAAGAAATATGCTTTATTTATGTTCGGTAAATGTAAAGGAAGTGCTGCACTTAACGATATAAGAAAATAAAAAAAAAAGACCAATGCAAATCCATGAATAATAAAATGTTAAACAACTATAAACAATAATAAAATGTTAAACAACTATAAACAATAACAAAATGTTAAACAACAATGTTAACAACTTTCCAAATGAAATTTGAGATACATGTTTAAAAAAAAGGATAATATATTCAGAGGTTATGTTACTCAAATTCAATTTTTTTATTAAAAAATTATTAAACTATAAATTTTTTCGTAAGATATTCTTAAAAAAATATGTATATATTTTTAAATATATTATCCGACTTTTTTACCTTCTACTGAATAGGGTGTGTTTTTGAATATTAATTTAATAAATTTAAAATCTAACAGTATTACAGTTTCATTTATTAGAGCATTCATTTTCTATGGTAGATCATTCGTGAATCTGAGAAAGCAGACGACATTTTTGAGTATTTTCTTTGTAATTAGATCAAAACTGAAATGGCGTCACAATTTTGAATAGAAGTAGTACATTCCTATTAACTTTTCAATTATAGTCGAAGTGATTTATTGCGATTCAACCGCCTTTTTAAAATTAAAATTCAGCCTCTTGATAAGTTTATAGAATTTCATTAAATGCCATTTCAAATTTTCAGTAAACTTCATAAGCAAGTTCAGCCTGCACTTGAATGCTTCGTTTTCCCCCAAAATAAGCTTTTATTTGTGCGATAAAGTCATACAGTCTTTCATTGTTTTGATTTTTAAAAGCCTTTTGTGCCCACTATATTTTAATATAAATAAAAACAACTTTTATAATAAAATTTTTAACCTTCTAGGGAAATAAATTTGAGTGATTAAAGAATAAAAAGCAAATTAAACTTCCAAACACTGAATTTATTTGTGAGTTTTTATTTTATGCGTCAACAAAATGCGTTTTTTGGTAAAGAAGTAGATTCTAGTATTTTATAGTCATTAGCATCTATTGATGATTTCCGTTTCATATACAATAAGTCTTTTTTGATGACCTACATGTTTGTCCAGAAAATTGGCCTCCCAAGTTATTAAACTGTTGAAATGGAATGCATTAATTTAAAATGAATTTTATTTGAAAAGAGTGAAAAGTATGAGGTTAATGGAAATATATTACAAATTATTGTATGCTCAAATTAAAAAGTGTAGCAAGCAACCAAATAAATGGACATAAGAAAATTAATTTTATTTCGGAATCAATGTCCACCCAATTTTTTTATATCTTAATTTTAAGTTTAAAAGCATATATGATTGAATTATTTGAAGTGATAACGAAATTCAAATAAATTTCATTAGAACAATTAAAAGATTGTTATAGATTGTGTATGAAATAATTTTAAAAATTTATAAATATTAGAAAAATGTATGGAATACAAATAGGCATCCTTAATCTTTTTTTGAAGTTTTAAGAATGTAAAAATCATTTTTCTAAGATAATATTTTCAGAAGTTTTAATTGAAAAAAAACACCGAAAAATGTGTTTATTTTTAAATGAACTTAGATTTTTGCTCACTTTTGAAATTGTAAAAGTTGTTAATGACCTTCTTCTGCTGTGAAAAGCAAATGCGTCAAATTTCAGCAAAATCTGACCGAAACTGTAGATTGTTTTATAAAGACAATGAAAACATTCATCTTTATTAAAACAAACATTCATCTTTATATATATATATATATACATGACGGATGGTGTCTCAATAGCTAGGCTTTGGCATCTTTTCTCTCTTAGACATACACGCACAGAGAAAGATTATTTTCTGTTAAAGTGATATAACTTCTCAATTGTGTTTAAGTACAGGAAATAACAGTTATTGAAAATACAAATCTTTCAACTGAACAGCTAAAAGTTAACGAAACTAGTCTTTCTTTATTAAATTTATTGTTCCTTAAGTTTTTTATTAATCATCTGAAGGACAAATTTCCATCAGTGAAAAGAAATGAAGTAAAGCTGCTATGTGTCTATACTAAAAAAATTGATTTGAAGCATAATCACACGTGCGGTATTTATTTATCACTGTTGTGAATCGGCAAGTGGTAACGAAAAAATTATGTCTGCTATTATAGCTTTTTCAATAATCAAAAAGTCTTTCAATTATCGGAACTATTGTTGGAAAATCCATAAAATTTCTTTCCTACGAAAGAGCAAGCATTATGCGCTTTGAAAGAATAATGGTTATTACGAAAGAATAGCCATATTCTTTTCTCCATATCTATGTTTCATAATGTTCGTTTAATGTAATATTTTAAAAAGAAATTATTATAAATCAATTTTTTTTAGAAAAATATTTTATAAGTATAATTTTCTTTGACACTTTTGTGCGTAATAAAAATAAACTGTCTCAGTTTCTTCTTTCTGAAGATATGTCAAACCACTGGTAAGTAAACCAAATGTAATAATATTTTTAAATCACAAATGCCTACTATATATTTCCATTTATAAAATTTTCAATCTTATGTTGTGAGCTAAAACATTTCTTAAACTTATAAAATTTACAGTTTAAGTTATTTTAATGATTTTCCTATCTAATTTTCCTTCTGTAGAACACAATATTTTAGGCAAGTATGGGTGTCACAATCATAAATAGTAATATTTTTTTCTTCTCTTCTCCAGCTATTACTATTTGCTTTTTCTTCTTTTCTCACTAACTGCTAACGAAGAAATTTGTTACAAAACGCTGTATCGCTCTATGTGCTCTTTATGTACAACTGAAAACACCATTTTTAATCGAACATGGTGACCGTTTAGACACGTGAAGTACTATGATATTAAGATGTATCAATTCCGCTGTTATTTTAACTAAATAATTGATTAGTTTTTAGATCTGTTAGTACGTATTTAACAAATCTTCATTTTGGATTAAATCAATGAGCAAAAAACACCTTAGAAAATGTGTAACTTCAGATTTTTATTAAAATGAGATTTAATGCTTTTGAATATATTTCAAATTTCCAAATAAGTATGGAATTGTATGAAGCTTGTTTTATAAAAATTAGAATACAGCCAAATCAATAATTTTTCTTAAAAATATATTCTTATTCAAGAATTTTTTAAATTTATTATTAATACTTTATATTTTGAAGGTTGAAAAAGAAAATTATTTATCTTATAGTTAAAATTTCTGATAGTACTCTTGTAAGTTTGAACACTAAACTGATGTTTTTGTCTATGAAAAATTGTTTGAGTTTATAAGAAATTCTTCAATTTTTTTTAATTTTTTATTTTAAATAATTTTCAAACCCTCCACGAAAAAATCTGTTACACAATTTAAGAATCAGCAATCCAACATCTTTCATTTCTCCCCTCGCCCAATCCATCGGAAATTATGAAGAATTTACTGACCAGTGATTCTCACCAATTAAAAAATTTCGGTGCCTGCTGTCGCTACAGGTAGAGAAATAGTTAATTGTTTGCAGCGAGAAATTTTAAATATCTCCTTTCATATTAATGCGTTAATTTGAATAATTTTATTTTTTTAAACATATAGGATTATATATTTTAGCTTTTCAGCATTTATATATCCTGCTACTATGAAATTTAATTTTAAAAATGGAGATTTAGTTGTTAGTAATAAATGAAAAATTAATGTTAACAGTCCATACAATTTAAAATCATTTAAATTTATATTTAACAATAAAGGCATGCATAATTTTTTACTACTAGAAAAAACGCATAATTATTTGACAAGCCAGCAAAGATAGCAGAGATAAAAACGAACAAAAAAACCCAAAAAAAACCAAAAATAAAACTGATTTTTGGGAGTTGATGAGCGAAGTCAGTGTGGGATGTAACCACCTAATAGTGCCCCAAATTCTAATAATGCTTATTCCCCCAAAAGTATTTTAAGTCATCAAGCTTTTCAGCATTGCATGCCGTTTTCTGTCATATAGACAAACGATTGTTTTACCCTCTGACATCGAGCTGGGTGATCTCAAGTACTCAGAATGAATTTCTAATTGAAATTCGGAAATGGTAGCTGTAGTAGCACTGTCGGGGTCTAATTATTTTTGTTGCGGGGAGGGAGTCTGTCCATCGTTGCCCATGCGAGGGATAGAGTCGGGAGGATACACAGAAAAGATTAATTGTGTATTTTTAAAGTGTCTGTTGACATGTCTGTATATAATAAGAATATTGAAGATTTTATAGAAATTCTTTGTTTCTTTTTTCAAATTCTTAAAGCTCATTTTAAATAGTGCAGCGTAATTCTTTTGATTAATATTTACTTCAAATTTCGAACTATCTTTCCAATTTAGATACTACTGTATTAATATAGAAGTCAAAAATTATTCCATTATTTTTATGAATTTTTTACATGGCAATATCCTTAGAAAAGAACAACGAATTATTGTTAAAGAAACAGTTTTTTTTTCATTCCTGTCATGTGATGGAGTCTCACAGAGGATGCTTACATTTTTGATTTAGAATAGGAAATATCTCTCTCAAATAGCATCGGAGAATTTGAACTATTTCAAATACTGCAGCGATTTTTTCTTTACACTAAATAAGATCAGTTACATAAATGCGGATTTTCTTATTTCAGTGCTTTACTGTTTATTTTTTAATTATTGCATTATTTAAATAATTAGATTGTTTTTCTAAATGTTCAGTTTTGACTTTCTACATGCTTTTTAACATATTATATCCAAGTAGATACTTGGTCAAATATCAGTAATATATGACCAAACAAAGGAAGTTTTTTTTTTAAAAATCGGTTTTTCTGGAAAGCTACATTATTCAAATGTCAGATATATTAGTTTTATTAGACAACCATCAGATAAGACGAGAAATTATTTTTGTCTATATTTATATAAATATTAATAAAAGGTTTGATTATATAAAGTATTTTTGAAAATATAAAGCATTTTTTATTTTGCTAATGAATGTTTAAAAAATATATTTATGAAATGTTCTTAATATTTCTTACGGTACCAGAATAAGACAAAGATTGAAATGACTTTAAAAAATATTCTAAGCTTTTGAAATAAAGGTATTTTTCCGAATTTCTTTCAAGGATAATTTTTGCTTCAATATTAAATAAGGTACATTATCTTTTTATCTTACGGAAATCTTATCTCTATCGTACGGAAATTCAATAGCAGGGAAACGTAAAATTTGAAAATTTGATATATGCATTAACTATACTTAAAAAATATTTATTAGTATTTTGTAAGCTTAAAAATGTGAAAAATAAAATATTTTAATGCATTATTATAGCTCCAATTTTTTGATAATTTTGAGCAAAAATCTCATGCGTAAAATTTTGCAATTACAATATACGAGAATTTCATTAAAAAATATGTAATCTCTTAAAAATGATAGAAAATTTAAAAAAATATTTTAAATTTAGAAAATAATCTTAAAAAGAACGAGACTTATTTTTCAAACTTTAAAAGTAAAAATAAAAATAAACTAATATAAAATTTTTGGAATGTGAAATTTTCAAAATGAATTTCAATGACGGTTAACTTCCAGAATTTCACTTAATCGAATTTATTTATACTTATTTTATATTCTATTTCTTATATTTTCGTAAGCATAATGCGTACATTTTTTAAAATAATTTTAGAAATATACTAAAAAACTTCAAAAATATTTTAAGCTCATTTTAAAAATTTCAATAAGCGAATCTCTTTATTGTTGAAAAGAATGCAAAAAATAAATTGAAATGAAATCCTAAAGCTGAAAATGAAAGGCAATCTGTTGTAAAACCGCAAAGCAATTACTCAGAGTGATTCTCCGACAGATTTGTTATTTTAAATAGAAATGCAAAAATGGACATTCAGAAAGTTAGGGTACAAGTTGTGATGGGTCGTTTTGAAAATTACCAGTATTAAAGGGAGGATCACTTGGAAATTGCTTAAATGTCAAAGAGTTAATTAGTGATTATTGAATAAAATCTATAACTAATCACTGTTTCTCGAAATCTAGAGAATTTCGTGATATTATTCATTGTTGTACATTTCATTATTTTTTTTTGTATGAAAAGAGATTAAATACTTTATCTTGTTTTGAGTACACATACTAGGTCACTAGAGCATGAAAGAATTCATGCAAAAAAAGTTATAACTTTCCTTCTCCAATTCTTTTTTTTAATGATGCATTGATATATATTTTTTAATTTCTGAAATATTATACATAATCAACTAATTCAAAATAATTAATATTTTTTAATTTATACTTCTCAGAGATTTAATTAATTCGAAATCAAACGCATTTAGCTAAACGTACTTCAATGTCTATTTGCAAATACGAGATAAATTTAATTACCCGTTTTTAATTCAATAATTAATTGGCCACTATTTTTTCCAACAAAAAAGATTTTTAAAGTAAGGACAAATAGACAGGTAGAAAAGATGTATTTTAAAAAAGTAGTACAAATTTGTGTGGGTAAGGTAATTGCAATTGTCGTCGGAGGAACTATCATAATTTAAAAGTGAGGAGACTTTCTGAGAAATAAATATTTAGATTGTAAATACGCATTAAAACCAAAAAAGGACAGACATTTGGAATGCTTTAGAGAAAGATCTAAATGCCACCAAGGAATGAATATTGTGGAAGGACCCTTTATTTTCATAAACAATGCCTATTAATGTAATATTTATAAAAAATATATTACATACATACAAACTTAAAACATTAATTTCAAGAGTAATACTCAGAATAAGGGAGAAATATTTGGTAGCAGTATATTGTTCGTTCGCTTGGCTTTTACTGAATTTTTACAGTTGCTTCAGCTACTTAAGATAATCAGTGATAGTTACTAACGCCAGAGGATTTATTAATTTGCCCTTCTGCTATGAAATTTTGTTTGGGATTTAATTGACACGTGTAAGTTCAGGAAAGAGAATCTTCGGTATCTTTAAAAGAATCTTAAAAGCATTAGTGATTTTTCCCCTTCTCTCAGAGCGTGAGAACCTGCTAAATTCAATAGTTTAACAAAGCATGTGCAGAAATTAATTAAATAAAAAAATGGGAATTGGATCAGGAACTAAGAGACCATTTTAGAAAGAAATTAACATGGGCTAATTTAAAATAAGTCTAGATTTAAATTAGATTAGGGGATATCATCACATATATATACAGATATAACATATACGTGTTGTAAATTACAATAATGATGAAAAAATCACATCATTCGAATATAACATTTTCTTGTCAAATAATATAACAAGATGTTCAATTAATTATTTTTAATAAACATTATTAAATATAAAAGAACTTAATGGTTAAAAAAAACTAATATCTAAAAATATAAAAAAATATTGAATGATCCTGAACAATTCTGCTTTATTAATTCATCTCACTAAAAGAAAATCCTCAGTTTGAATGTGAAACACTTTTTTGATGAATCGATCTACACATGTTCCAGCTGTTTTATGAACTAATTGCAAATTATGCATTTTCTGAAGTAATAACCTTATATTATATTACTTCAATTGAACCCTTACTACATCCATCATCTTTGCTATTACAAATGACTTAGAATATCTGTGGAAAAATTTAATAAACGGAACAGCATTCCGATTTTTCTTTTCAAATCTTCTTAATATTCTTTTTATATTTAGAAGAAATAAGTTTCAGTCATTGAGTCTCATAAATCATTGAACTTCATCCAGTATTTCCTGAAAATAGTTAGGCACAGGTAAAAATGTGATGATTATATGCTACGCTGCGATATACAAATAATTTTCCATAGTCATAGTGACAAAAAACGTAAAATATACATGTTAGAGCTATTATCATTCCCAGAGGTGAAAAGATCGCAAAGACCCGATCGTGAGCTTTGGGCCTTGGAATCACAAAATCGTAGGTTCAGTATCTGATTACGCGAACGATTTGCAACGCATGTGGTCTTGGTACACACTAAATTTATCATAAAAAGCCAATTATTCTTTAAACAAAAAGACGAGGTCAGAAAATTGCGAGATTTTTAAGAAGTGCCAAATGTTTTTCGCAGCATCTGATCCCGGCTTAAATTGCAAGATCCGTTTCAAAATACACATTATGAGATTTGTTAATATAGCTTTATACTAGAATTTTAATGTAGATGAACTCAGCTAAGTCATTCAACTCTAAAAAAAGTCATTATGCTACATAATTTGTAAATAGAAAACTAATGACTTTAACTCTTATTTGAATGAAAGCGAATTAGTTACTACATATCGCAACAATTCCATACTGGCAGTTCATGCCTCAGAAATAATATTGTCAGAGGTCATTGTAAATAAAAGTTTTCCTTATTTGGATAATATTATAAATATTTATATTGAATTAGTATAAATAATCGTCTTTGGCGACCAGCTAAGTGACTATTGGATAATATTGATTATACATAATTTCAGCCAAATGGCTTAAATATTACTTCATGCCCATGATACTATCAAGTTTTCAGTTATTGAAAACATGCTACTTTAATTTTCTTTCAAATGTTGTGTTAATTGTGTACTTAGATTTTTCTAATTGAGGAAAATTCCATCATGATCTTATAGTGCTATTAAAACGTAAATATACGACTCATCCATCTTCTAAATTGTGTGATTCTGTCTTCACGTTTTTTTAATTTATTTCGTGAATTGCGCAAATTTAAACAAAATTTAAAAAATCAAGCGATTAAATATTTAATAAAACAATAAAGACTTTTTTGAATTTCAAATCAACAATGTAATCTATTGTTGGAAATTAGCCAATATATATATTAAAATTACCAAAATTTAAAATTTTTTTTCACGACTTTAAATTGGTATCATTAAAAAACACGTTATTTTACAATTTCGAAACAATGTAAAATTTATTTTTCTGCTGCAATGTTTTCGTAAATTATGAATGAAAAATTTAATGTTACGATTTAATTTTTATTTAATTAAATTTTTAAAAAAATCGCTCCTATGTGTACATTTCCACCCTTCAATATATTATATATGCCAAATTTGGTAGCTGAAGGTCAACTGGTAAAACGCCAACATACACGCGCATGCATCTTTATTATTAGTAAAGCCGAATACTAAAATTCTATAAAAGTCATCAGACCGTGTAATTCGTAAATCGAAAACTGAATACTTCATCTTCTTTGTGAATGAAAACGAGCGATTACTTCATGGTCACAACAATTTCATGTTAACAGTTCATGAACCAGATGTAAAATCACAGAAAAAAAATAGTTTTCCTTAATTGGATAAACACAGTAATTTTTTTGAAATGAATATAGAAATTATATTGCTAATCCACTGAATGCGCCACGTGCTCACGACGAAGTTAATATTAAGTAGTAAATTTGTCTGCTTGACGTTTAATAAGAAATGTGTTCTGTTTTTAGTCTGTATTCTATTTAGTTAAAATGGAAATAATCATTAGGAAAGAAAATAGAAACCTTTGTAAATTGACCTTCAAAATATCAATGCGTGCTTTCATTGTTGTTCTTACTCTATTCACTGGTAATAGGTCGCCACAAAGGGAAATATTGTGCAGTATTTCCAGACAAGACAATTCTTTCTTCTATTATTGACTTCTAGAAAAAACTTGGCATGAAAGATAAAGCACACTTTTCAAGTAAAAACAGGTAGAATAGAGTAAGATTGGGAATACACCACTTTCTCTGTTTATTTCAAGTGGGATGTCCAAACTTCGCCGAGTATTACTACCTGTTCACGGTAGGATTCCAGGGTTGCCAGGGGAAGAAACTGCTCGCGAAATTTGGCGACAAAAAACTTTTTTCTTTATCAATATCAAAGTATTCTCGGATGTTTCCTAGGATCTGATGTGTTTCCCCTTCTCTAAGAATAGGTTCCAGCGGAATTTTGTGGTTTCCCATTTATATTCATTTGGAAAGGAGATGCAGCTTTTAAATTTTCTGCATTTTATAATTGTATTAAGATGTACAGTGATTTTTTAAATTTATATATATAAAGTGCACCCTCCGGTTTTAAAATGTATTATTTATAGAAACAAGTAGTTATTTATCTATAGAAAAATATCACAGAATCTACAGAAAACTATCTTCAGAAACAAATAGTTCATCTACAGAAAAATACTACAAAATCTACAGAAAATTTTCTTCAGAAACAAATAATCATCTACAGAAAAATACTACAAAATCTACAGAAAATTTATCTTCAGAAACAAATAGTCATCTACAGAAAAATACTACAAAATCTACAGAAAATTTATCTTCAGAAACAAGTAGCCAGGAATCGAATTAAATTTAGAATGCAATTTACTCAAATTTCATCAAAAGTAAGGAAAATTGTTAGATTTTGTATAAAAGGATTAAATACCTTGATATAAAGCGGATTAAAATGGTATAATAAATTAACCATATGCAATTTCCCTGAAAAATTTAAATTTGTTTTTAAAAAATGTCATTTTGCAATAATTCCAATTGCGTTTTATAAAATTCGAATGTTTTAAAGTTAGATTTTTTTCTCATTATATGAAACAATTTTAAAAGGATATTTTTTCAAGAAGAAATATTTATAAATGTATACGTAGTTTCAACATCTATTGAAAACCCTTAAAAATTAAAGAAACTGCAATAACATCAATGGAAACCTATCTGAACATATGATATTTGAAAAGTTACATTTTCTTTTGCTGTAATATTACCATATTAATTGCATAAAAAAATTGAAAGTTTGAAGATCTTAAGAAACATGGAAATATTGATAATAATTCATTATAAAACCTCATTTTAACAACATAGGAAGATTGAATTTTTTAAAAGTGAAATTTATTTTATATTACGTGAAAGCTGAAATAATTTACATTGATTCTTTCATAAATATTATCTGAAATTTTAAAAGCAATTTTTGTAACTGTTTGGTTTGAAAATATAGCTCCACAAAAGCAAAACTTTTTCAATCTGACTCCAAATGCATTTTTTTGTAAAATAATTCCTTTAAAACTCGTATAATTTCATAATTATGTGATTCATTCCTACAAAAATATAAGAAGTGAAAATGAAATTTTAAAATGAATTGCAAACAGATAACTGCTGGGCTTCAAATTAAAAAACTACTCAAAGCTATTTTTCTGTAACTAAAAATCTACTCAAAACTATTTCTCTATTACTAAAAAACTACACAAAACTATTTTTGTTTTGAATATTTTAAATGTTTTAAATTTTGAAGTATAGTCTAAATATACGTTATATTTTTATACGATATATTATTGTATGTTTTCATGCATATTTTAAAGATATAATATTCTAGAATTTTAAATTTTAAACAATTAATGTTAAATCAGTATATTTGCAAAAAAATTTAACTACATATCAGTATTTTGCGAAATAAGATTGCATCTTCTTTGAAATATTAATAATTATTTAATTAAATATTTTAATTTTTAAATATTATTAAACGCATTATAATTCTTCTGATTAAGCACATTCTTGGAAATTATTTGAATTTAGAAATAACCCTTTTAAACAACGCTCTACGCATTAATTTGTATAAAATTTAAAATTTAATCACGAATATTCCAGAGCTTCTAAAATTTTGAAGAAAATTTATCGCTAACGTAAGCCATTTGTATGAATTTTAATTCATAAAGAAACGTTTCTTCATTTTCATTCAAAGTATTTCTACAATAAAATTTTATCACTGATTCAATCTTTTTTTAATATTTGCACCATTTATCACTGGGATCACGTTTTATAATATAGATTCCAGTTCGTATGGCATTTGTTCCAGTCTGAGAAACTAGTTTCGTAACTGCCTTCAATCTTTACAACAAGAGCAGATACTGAAAAAAAAAAAAAGAAAAGAGATTGCTTGTTTTATTTCAAATTCATTCAAAAGACGGCTAGAGTTTCTTAAAACTCTTCGCAACAATAATAGTTTTCTTCGAAAAATTGTTGTGGTTGTATTTCGCGAATATTTCTTGTTGCAACAAAACATAACCTAATCGCTAACTTTAATGGATAATGGGTCTATATTGTGATAAGAAAAGATTAAACTTAAGCTGCAGTTAGAGATATATAAGGAGCTAGTTAAATAATAAATAACATAATACATGCTAAAAAAAATATATTTTATGTTTCATAATACAATTTTAAGAAAAAAATATCACATGAACTGATTTTTTTTTATTTAATTAAGCATAAAGAAGTTTAGAATCATGGTGAAAGTATGTTTTAGATCTGATAAATTCATGCTAAAACTTTTATTTTCTGGATAAAGTAATCGAAATATATTTAAGGCAGTAATATTTCCACGCAAAACATGAAAGCAATTTTCTTTTCTAATACTAGTATTTTTGCTGTACCTATGTTAGAGGTAAAGTCTCTATTTATTGTTTTGTTGTGCCTATTTTAGATATGGAAAGATAGATAATAAGAAAACTAGAAGAAAATTTTAAGTGGGTACACCATTTCAATTTTAAAATATTTTTTTTAAAAAAAATAATAATAACGTATTCTTAAGTCAAAGAATAATATATTCATTGTTTGAGCTTACAGTTTGAAAACTTCTAAAACCACCGTTTCTTGACAAATCATATTTCAATGAAAAAAGTTTAAGTTGCATTTTAATTACAAGCATTTTTTTTTTTATTGCGTGACTGAAATTTTTCCTATACTAATATATATAAATTTTTGATAAGTTATTTTCAATATTTTTTGATAACTTTAATATTTTTTAAAGTTATTTTAATTTAGAATCTAATTTTCTATTTCCTGCTGAGAAAAAAATTATTAGTCTCGTACTATTTTGAAAGTGCTGATAAAATATTTCATCCTCTTGGTTTGTTTTATAATTTCTATTAATAATAAAGATGGATATGTATATATTAAGCCAGACTGTTTGACCCAGAACTACTAAATTTGGCACATATCTACTTTGATAGTGGGAATATATACCTTGGAGAGGGATTTAAAATGTTTTTATTAATTAATTAGCTAGCAGGAATGGTATCTACGAAACGTTCTTATGTACTCTCCTATAAATATCTCAATTCTCTCCCCGCGCAATGCTGGGCACTTTTTTTTAAAAAAATGGATTGAAATCAAAATTTAACACAAAATTACAACTGCCATCATAAGATTTCATACCGAACTTCATTGATTTAAGTCATTCAGTTTACATGTATGCGTAAGTGCAAACCAACAGATGGTCAGTGTTTTCACAGATTGGTTCAAAATTTAACAAGAATTTAGATTTTTAAATGCTTAATTTGTGAATGGATTTCTTACGAAATTCGATAAAATTCTAAACATTTTGCCTAAAATTCGTATACCAAATTTCATCTGTACAGCTCAAAGCGTTTTTGAGTTAAAGTGTTCTTAACCAAATAGATGTAATGCTAAAAATGTTTTTTTTTTTTCGAATTTTGAGTCATAGATATTCGTCAGAACCTAGAGTAAGAATTTTTTTGACAATAAACAATACTTCTTTCGTATTTCATATAGAAGAAAGTTTAAAGTTAATCTTATACCTTACAGGAGTAATTTTTGTGCATATATATATCACAAGAATATCGAAACGGCTCTAGCAATTTGGATAAAATTTTATAATTAGATAAGTTTTTACATTTATATCTATAGAGGTGTCTTTCTTCGAAAAAAAAAACCGCGGTTTTATAAAAAACCCATTTTTTTACAACTAACCATTATAACCATTAGAGCACTTTTCTATCTGCTCTCATGCTGACAATGTCATATAGTACCATCTCGTAAACTTTTGTGATACTTGCATTGTTACCACAGGATGATCACCTACTGGTACCTCAGAATTTTGTGAGATGGCGCTGATGGATGTGGGATGAGGCAAGATTAAAAAAAAATATTCAAATGTAATCAGTAAGTGATTCGTATCTAAACATTTTATCCTAACATATAACATACACCCGATTTTACAAAAACTGCCGAACGAAGCTTCGTTTCCCAGATATCTGTCAATTTCCGAGAATATTATAGCATAAAAACGACTTTTCCATAACATTAAAAATTCAAAATTTATCTCTTCAATGTTATTTAATATATACGAGTCCATTTTTTTTATCACTCAGCATTTTTCAAAGGTTCCACAATTTTTCTAACATTTCAGCTTGTTCCATTTGATTTTTCGAATTACTGATGCCGATGCGAACAATTTATGGTTTGATGATTGATGATTTAATAATTTCTGAGTTTAAAATAACCGTTTCCTTTCTATTTGTGCATGTGTTAAGTATTGTTTTGGTCTTTATCTGAGTATGCCTGGAATTCTATGCAGTTAGACAGTGTTATATTCTTCCTTTTCTCTCTGAAATATAATGAAAAATGAACTTTATTTATACAGAAGCATCTTTGCCTACTTTGCAAATTATCACTTAATAGCGTATTCAGTGATAGCGTAATAGAGCTCATATTAGAGTAAAGACTGATATGAATCGTCGAAGTAAAATTAATTATGATTGTAGAGTCGAAAAGTAATTACAGTTTTCAAGAATCTTACTACTCTATTTATTTTGATTATTATAATTTTTAAAAAAAATTGTCAGACTGATGAATATATGATTTAGATCTCGCTTCATCGTTTATGTAACATGAGCTATTATTTAACATGGGAATAACTTTTGTATTTAGCAGATGGCTTCAAAAATTATTCAAATTAAAATAAGAAAAGTATCTAGAGTGATTGTACTGTTTAGACCAATCAAATGTCGTTAGGGACTTATTGTTCTCAAGGTGATGTTGGCTTACAAGTAAACATGTTAGTTACTTTTAGAAGTTGCATATTCTTGAAAGATGCAGATTATTTACTGGACTTTCGTAGCATTTAAAATACTTCGAAAGATATTTCAAGATGTACATTACCTAATTTATATAATAACTTTTGTTTCCTTAGAATCTGAAAATCCTAGAATAATAAAGGTCATTAAATGTCACGAATTTACACAAACATGAAATATTTAAAATAGTTTGAAACCCCTCACAAGAATATTTTTTTGTCCGGTTCATATGGTCCATCAGTTCAGAGCTTTCAACTATATACTGAAAATTTGGTATGCCTATCATTCATGCAAAAATGTTAAATTAATATTTTCATCAGTTCAAGATTATAGTGTACTTTTCGATTATCTCTCGAGAACATAAACTTTCATGACACTAAAGACCTTAATTGCCTTTTTTTTTTAACAAGGAAGATCTTAAATAGAGATAAATATTGCTTTATTTTTTTTTATCTAATCCAGTAATAAAAACAACTCAACTTCACGTTTAACCTCTGCGGTTTCTATGAATATACCGGCTTTTGGGAGGCCAAAATAAAAAAATTAAATAAAATACATACATTTTTTTTAATTATAGTAGATTGATTATTTCTATATGCATGGAGGAAATTAGTACTGCTCCATAGTGCTGATTATACCTTGGTTAAAGTTTAAAGATTTATGTGAGACTACTTCGTGAGACTACTTGCGATTTTATATTACAAAATTCATTATTATTGCTTTCATAGAATTCAAGAAATTAATGTAGGAATTAACCATCTCCTTTTCATGATGATCATTAAACAGAAAGAACTGAAAAGCATTATTTTAGAATTTGAAGTGAACTTCTCGTTTTTTAACAGATAACTATTAACTATTTTTTAAAATATCACTTGCTGCTATAAATAATTGAAATATGGATTGCAGCCCCAGAACCATTAATATTAGTAATTGTCTATTAAATTTCAATATTATATCTAAAACCTATTAGTTTCGAAATTTTTTTTTATTAGCAATGTGAATGTCTCATCAGAGGGGAGACACTTCGTTTATGAGGATGAGAAATTTCTTATATGGAGTTAAGATTTTCCTTAAAAGATTGTGGAATGAATTTTGAAGGGATATGTGAAGTATGGTATCAGAGCAATTAGTGATCATTAGGATCCAACCTTAATTTCCGCTTCCTTGCTTTGGTGACGACGGTCTTTCAGATTACCTTGGTTACTTAGGCAGGGTGGATGCAACTGTGGCTTGCGTACCATTGTAGATGGAACAAAATCTTGTTCACAAATATGAAATAATAACTTATTAGCTTCATGTAATATGTTTGCTGGTCTATCGTAAATATTTAATTACTTTATTTATAATTTTTTTTTCTATAGACACCGAGTTGGGGCAGGATTTGGATTTTTATGCCACATAGGACAAACATATCCATACTGCGCAAAACGTATGGTGAATATATAAACATATGGTAACGTTAAATTATGGTGAGAAAAATTCTAAATTATAACTATTTCACTTGAAAAAAAAATGTTTAAATATTTAAAAGCAAGTGGGGCACGATAAGAACAATAATATATGATGTAAAAAGCCAATCGACTGCAAAAAAAGGAAAACCGTTGAGTGAGGATCATCTCCCACTAAATCGCTAAGAGATGAAACGGTTGTATTAAAAAAATATTGACGGCGGAAGTTAGAAACTAGTCATCCGGTTAAAATGGGTACGACCGAGTAGGGTGTTTGACAACTCCATAGATACTGTAACGTTTCTCTGTTTCCCTCGCATGATAATTAGCATTTCGACCAGATATAACGTCACCTGTTCCCCCAAACATTGTCAATTGCCTCCGGAGAGCCATACGAGGATTCTGTTCTCCAGTGGAGTCCTTGTGTCTGGTCATTTGTTATATCCAAATAATCAACAAATGTGTTTATCGTTTCAAAGATATCTATCATATCTTCAAAAGAAAAGAACGTCAAAACATCCAGATGTAAAACTTTTTTTCCATTATGACGGGACCCCCCACATCTTCGAGAAACGATCAATCACCAGCACCAGTTGTCATTAAGTGTTGAAGTAAAGGGGATTTCAGCCGGCATTAGCTGCGAATTGAATATAATTAACATGTGTTCGGGAAGAGTCAGCTACAAATATGAATCATTAACAGACATTCTCACAATTGGCTGGGGACCCTTGCTGAGCAGCTATTGGATGATATGGAACCTAAGTGCAACAACGGAGATATGACGGAAATAAAGTGGAGGATTTTTGTTTTGAGAGGAGAGAAAAGCAGTGAGAATCGTTTAAGGAGAAGTCGGAAAGACGTGGGTTTTCGAAGATGTTCTTGATTTTACGAGAAGATCAGTGTGATTCGAGTTTCTGTGTTAAGATCCACATGATAAATATCGGTGGATTTCTAGAGCTACCCCTGGAGTAGCCATTTGAACTAACAGTCTGTTTTGTGTTATGGAACAATTAACTTTCAACTGTTTTCTGAATTTTGTAAATAATATAACCAATTTGAGAACAAGTTGTTTTTATGTACATATATAAGGCTGTAAATAAAGGAATTGTTTGTTACTCTACTCTCTTATACGATCGATCAGAATCAACATATTGTAATTCTGAATTTTAAGGTGCTGAAAAATTGTCGAAATGTAAATGATTAAAAATCTATTAAAGTCTACATTTTTTCATTGGGATTTAATGACATAACATCATTTATATAATTTTATATAAATAATATTCGTAATGTACAATTGATTCATCCAAAATCCATATTTGGGAACATAAAAACTTCTTATAATGAGCATAAAATTCCAACACGTTTCATGATCAAACCATGAAATATCAAGCAAACAAATTATATAATTGCAAGATCTGTAAATATTCATTAAAATTATAAAATGAGAATTCATTAACAATAGAAAAAGATAAAAATTATGAATAATCTATAAAAAAGTTTAATGATTTAGGTATAATGAATTCATTTACGATATTTTTATTGAAGATCAGAAATTACTTTGAAAAATTTTATCTCCATAGTACGCATTTGTAGCGGAAAGAAAGCTAATATTCTTATTTCTTCTAGAAAAGAAATAGAAAATCTTGCGTGATTCTAGAAACACGCAGTTTTTAGTCATAATTGCATATTATCAAGGAGTATTTATGGGCATATTTAAAGCTGACGAAAATTTTTTTCTGCCTAATCTGAAAGGGATACGACGTCACTAGATTTTTCAGAGAAAAGAACACTTTATTTTTCGTTTCATTTTCTCAGATATTTGTCAATTTTTATTTGGTTTTCCAAATTTATGTAGTTATTTATAGCATAAAAACATTTAAAAAAAATCCGAGTACTTTTTAGTTTGTATACCCCCCCCCTCTCCTTATGCATCATTTATTTACTCCTCAAAGTTTCAAGATCATAGTTGTAAAATCATCTTTTGCTGTTAAAGGTAACTGACTAGGTTCGAAGATGAATTTAAAACAAACAAACAAAAAAAACAAAAACAAATGATACATAAACATTTCTAATTGTACCAAATATACCTAAACAGATTTCAAAGCTCACTTGTAGAAAAAAAAAATACACTCATTGCCTTCAATTTTGAAAAATAAAACTGGTCATTTAAGGAAGATTTATCAAAATTTTCAATATTAAGTAAAACAGAGTAAGTTAAAAAAGTAATGGAAATATTTAATTCCTATTTCACCTATATATAGCTCAAACTACATAAAATGTAACAGATCACAAGATAAAAATTAATCTAATAAACAAAAATTTTAAGACCATTTGAAGTTGCCGTTAATGATTTTTTGTCAAAATTTGTCTATGTTTTGAATTCAGTGTTTGTAAAACATGTCTAAAAGAAACTACCTTAAAATCCATTGTCTATCATACCTTCAAAGGTATTGGATACATGCATACCAAATTTCATGAAATCTTATTGAACTGATTTTGAGATATGTTTTCTGTGAATCAATCACAGTAAAAAATTCATTCCCCAGAAAATGCGTTTAGATATTGTACTTGTAAATTAGTTCATCCAAATACACTGGAAACAAATGTAATTTTCACTCTTCTTTAACTGAAATGCCAAAAATAAACAAACTACGGTTGAGTAGGTAGAGATATATTACAAACATATCAAACATTATTTTGGAGAATTTTACGGCAAAAATAAAATAATCGCTCATTTTCGGTTAAAAATACCACTGTTTCCTATTTCATTTTCATTCGTTGCGTATTATTGAAATACAGTATCTACAGCTCTATATCACATATTAAAAACAATCTGTTTTTGAATCTACGAAGTTTGGGCTTTATTTTTAGATCATAAAAGAAATTTCAAAATTTTCGGGTAAAAATAATCTTTTAAACATAGTAGGATACCTTAAGACTGCCAATATAATGTTTTACTATGCTTTTAAAATTTTTTAATAAATTCATTTCAAACGACGATATGCTAGTTCAAAATTTTTTCAGAATTTCCCATCTTTTTAACAACCAATTAGAAAAAATGATGGGAATAATAATTTTTTTAAAAGGTGAAAGTGAAATGCGACTTTATAAACTCAAAATATTTATACGAAGAGCTGAAAAAAATATCGTTCTTTGTGAATATAAAATTGTCTCGAGGTATTTGAACAATAATAACATCAAAGACGAACTATAGAATGAAAAACACAACTTTTAAGGAAGATAAAAAGTTGTTTTTCTTTCCTTGAATTTGGAGCTAGAATAATAAAGCCTTTTGTACAATTAATACGCTAGTCCGAATTAGACACATGTCTAATTTCTATGGTATTTTTGCAGAGTATTGTAGTTTGTTTATTTTCCAAGATGTTTGAAATAATATATAAAAAAAAAAGAGTTTTAAATCTATATGTTTTCTCATTTTTGCTGTTATAAATACACAAAACGGAAATTTTTGTTTAGTAGAGGTTAAAAGGAGGAATCTACTTAGAATTTAAAATCATAAAATAGAAATAAGTAATTTAAATTTTTTTGCATGTTATTATTTTAGATGATTTCATTGAGTTAAAAATATTCGCGGACATTTCTAGATTATTTAAAACGAAGTGATTAGCAACACTTGATATTTTGCACATACATTCTATTTTCAAAGCATAAAAATAAGATTGAAATATCAATAATTTTAAAAGAAATTTTTAAACTTGCTCCTGAAGAATTGCGAGGACAGTTAATTATTCATACAAGCTGAGCTAGATATCATGGATACCATGGACTCGTCGACTGGAGAAGTAATCTTTTTCTTAAAAAAAGGTAAGGTAAAATATATTATGCTAATTCAATGCACAATAAAAATCAATGCTTAATTGCAGAACTCAAGTAGTTGGGATCTCTGAAGGATTTTAGACATCATACAGGTCACTAAATCTTCGTCATGGGGATTTTATTTCCGTATTATTGAATTAATTATAGGTGAATGAGTTTTTATCCGGTGTATAGAATTTTTTTTCTTGTTTTTATCTCAGTTATCTTATATAAATTTTAGGTATGATAAAAGCTATCGATTTGTCACTCTGATTTGCAATACGATGAATTATTTATTATCTTAAACTGATTCATGAACATAATCATACAGGTTAAATCAAGTTATGTGGATTTAACCAATATACTAGATTTTATATTCATAATAATCAATATATAAATATAAAGAGAGTGCCTTTTTTGTTACATTCCAATTATAAATTTCCATGCACTCAGTTCACAGATGCATCTCTCATTTTTCGATATTCAAAATAAATATTTTCTTCAGCCTCGCATGTCTATAAGCATGGTAATAATATAGAAGCATTACTGCTTGGGTAAGTTGAAAAACAATGTTAATTAAAAATTTTTTCCAAGAAGTGTAATTGTACCTTATATAAAACACTGAATAAAGTCAAGATATGGTAAATGGATAAATGTTCAAAAGCCGGACAATTTAATCTACGCATCGTTTTGCATCAACTCTTGGTGTCTAAAAATTATGTCATCTTTTCATTCTGATGCGAAACCTGCTTATAAGATATAGTTTTTAGTTAGTAATTATTGACAGACGACTTCATGATCACGTGAGAGGTAATATATTAATATGTAATGATTATGAGTATTTTAATCTACATTTGTATATTCGTAGATCACATCTGAAGTTTAATTCGGGAAAGATTATAAAAGCATTAGCTTAGACTGAAATGAACACTGTGTTTTTTCATAGTTATTTGCTATCGTCAAGACCAGACAATGAACTGCGTAATCGTTCCTATTTGTTTAAATTTTCAATTATTCCAATTTTGACACAATAAATTGCCTCAGTGGAAAAGTTTAAAAAATATCGCGAACTAGGAGGATAGATTTTAGGTACATTAATATGATTTATATCCTCCTAGGAAGTAGTTTCGAGGACATGAATAGTAACTCACGTTTACTATTCAGATTAGTTTAATTGATTAACGACGTTTTTTGAAGCTACACCAGAAATATTTTGGGAATCACTCGTATGCATCAATTATTTTGGAATTTCTAGGCCCCCAAATTCATTATATGAAAATGTAAGAGAAAATTTACTATTACCTGTCCTTCCGGGATCTTCTAAATCAAAAGAGTTGAGGTATTCCAACAAAAATTAGTCCACATAAATATCGAGATCATTAATCCAATAATAGTTGGGGATTCTGTATTTTTGCCATCTTTTTTATTCTCTGGCAAGGACACAGGCACAGATTTACAAAGATTATTTATATATTTCATTTCAAGTGCAATAATTCTAATATTCTGATTTCTTAACATGGCATACTATCATCTTTCGTTCCGTTCTTACTCACACTTCACCAATAAACTTAAACTTACTTCTGTTTCTGTGGGATCATAGGTACTTCCCCAATGTCACCAAAGCGTGCGTGCGCATAAGGGTTACATCACATTAAGCAGCGTTCACATGAGGCCAACTATTGAGCAGAATTGAAGGCAACGCCTACCTCAGGAACACCCGGTGACCACAATGGGAAATGGCTGTCTCATCGGGATAACTATTTGCCATTATTCCTTTGCGGTCACCTGATCTTCCTGAAATACAAGTGACCGTCTACTGCTGGCAATAGTTGTCTTCGTTTGAACGCTGTTTTATGGTTAAACCAGGAATTCCAACAAATTGTGTGAAGAAGTTTGATCCATGCTGGAAGATTTATGTCTATTAGGCATACAAATGCAGCATATCTTCAGAGGAATCAAGTCTCAATTTCTGTTCGTTTGGCATCACAGTCCAGAATTTAAGACCAAGCTGCTGAGGATTTGAAGGGGGAAAAATTAGGATCCTACTTTATTCACTCATCAGCCCATTATAAAAGATCTTAGTTGAAGAATATTTCTTTTGATTGAACCGAAGCAAGATTAGAAAGGGTTATTGGAAACAACACCTACAGAAAACATTGGTGAAGAAGTAACGGACTCGGACTTAATTAAGATATAATAGAGGAATACGAAAAATATATCTTATTTTCCACCTTCTAAAGTTCGTTTACTTTTGGTGCAACTATATTCATAAAAATAAAATCAAAATTTTCCTAAACGCCATTATTCTTTATTTATATAAGTAATATGGATGGTAAGTTGCTAATTTATATATTTCTTGGATTTATATGACAGATATGATTAAAATTTAGTTTTCGTTTTTTCTCTTGCGAAACAATTTAGAATTATTTACCTCTGACTATTTTAATCGCGAGGTAATTGTGAATAAGTTTTCAATGGAATAAAAGCTTATTTTTTCACGTAATTGGTATACTTAATTAAATAATAGTAAGTGGAATTAGATCTTGGAATGTGGTAGCATTCTCTACCGTCAATAAAGTGTATTTTTCTTTCTTCAAATTGACAATTTTCACTTTAAAAGCATTTTTACCATGCTATCTACTTCTATATATTACTTCTCGTGTGTGAAAGTTGATTAATAATAATGATTTAAATCCATTTGGCATCAATAAACATGAGGCTGATGGATAAATCTGAAAACGGTGATCTTGCCTTTTATACTTTTATCGTGAATTTAGGAAAAGTGTTATAATTATCAAAAAATTCGGATCTCCAAGCTTTTCAGCTCTCCCCAAATTCGAAACACATATTTTTGGCATTATGTCAATATGTGAACACGATAGCACAAAAGCTCTTTGCATGAGAAGTTTGAAATGTGGTATACGGATTTAAAATCATCAAATTTGGAATGAAATCCATTTAGAGAAAATTTGTCAGTCTAGATGTTCGAATATAAGTGAACTCTATAATTGCAAAGCTTAAATCAACCCTTATCAAATTTTAAACCAAACCTGCCAAAGAATTGACCAACTATTTGTCTGTTCTTTCGTATGTAGGTAAACGCATTACACAAACTTGAGTGCTTAAATTTGGATTTAAGTTTTAAGTGATGGAATTGATGATGAACTAAATTAAAGACGTTTGAGAAGCGCCACTTTGAATGAATCAAAATTTGTTTTGGTGTTTAATTAGTTTCGACATCGAGAGTCAGATAATAGCTATTCTTTCATATCTTATAGATGGAGTAGATTTTTTTTTTCATGCATGAAAGAAAAAAACTGAACAGGGGATTGAACATTATAGTTAAAATGGATGCTTTGTCTACTACTAAACTGAATTATTATTTCTTACTCATTTTAAAATATGATTATGATACGATATTCATAATGTATCATAATACGATATTTATCATGTATTATAGCATTTAGTCATTTATGTTTTTTTTTATAAAAATTCATTCTCTGACAAAATTGGAAATAAAATAATTTTAAATTTCTTTAGATTGAAAGTATTAAATAGTTATATGATAGCCTATGTGCGATATTCCATGAAATGTAATATACTTTTTCTGATAAACAATAACAAAAAACTTGTATTTTGGGGTAATTAGGAATGGTCAGTAAAACACATTCGATGGTAATATGAGCTATATTTTCCCATCATTTCAAATATATTCTCTTCAAATTGGTTCCTTATTATGATCAAAATTAAAAACACTTGTTCTCATTTAACCATACCCTTTGTATGCCCTTTGTAAACCCTTTGGAAAGTTCCTACAACTGAAGCTAATTAATAAATAAAATTAATTTAGAAAAATGACATTGTTTTTTGAACACTAAAGAACATGATTATGTACATGATTATAGGTCTAGGTTCCACCTCATACAATCATTTTAAATTAAGGAATGTAAGAGTGTCTGCAATATTTGCTGCCAATTACTCTAACTGATCTTAACTCCAAAACATTTGTTCTAATGTAAAAATTAAGATCTATTAAAAGGATCGGAGGTAACTATCTATGATCTTGGCAGCTGCATATCCTTAAAATTTCTTGCGCCAAAATTTTTAATCCTCTTAAAATCAGACGTGTTTAATATTATCCAAAGGCCTTTCAGGTTTTTTTTGAGTGAAAATTTTTTTAAAATGAATAATAGTAAACTATCAATAAGTAAAATATGTAATGTATTAATATTGAACTATATTTTTATGTTTTCAGAAAATATTCATTGATTATTTTTTCTGATAAGACTGGACTAGTCAAATAATGGAATATTTTATTTTACTGAAAAGAATGAGTTATTTCATTGCGTAATTATTAACTAAATACAATTATTACTATCTTTTTTGGAAGTCATGACTAATTTCGCAATTATGAATTGAGGTCAGATGGAAGATGGCTTGGCACCTCCTCTCCAAGCTTCCGTACCATTCCAACGGGAAGATATTTAGCTCTAAATGTAAGATTTGCGTATAACAAACACGCATATTCTTAGATGGAATCGGGTTTCGAAACCAGAGCCTATATATTCCGCAGTCGGAATCTTAACACTGGATTATCGTAGGTCTTAATACCAAACTATCGTAGGAGATTAGGGATTTAGAATTTCCAAATGCTTATGATAATATATGCTTATTTTAATATATCATTATTATATTAAAAT
Organism: Argiope aurantia; assembly: GCA_026543865.1. Lineage (NCBI taxonomy): Eukaryota > Metazoa > Arthropoda > Arachnida > Araneae > Araneidae > Argiope > Argiope aurantia. The sequence goes on along the minus strand of JAPMOR010111431.1, from coordinate 27,447 downwards.
AAAAATTGCATGAGTTTCTTAGAACAGACGGTAAATTTTATTATATATATCAAAAAGATATTTAAAGTAAGGACTCGGTTATACGGAGGGGGGGGGGAGATTTAATCATACACCTTTTTAATAAGAAATTCAGAAATCTTTCAATATGTCTTAAAAAAAACAAACCTGCAACAAAATTTAAATTTCCACTGTTAGTAAAATATTTCCTGTAAAATGAAATAAACAACCAGATAGGTGTCACAACCTGGTAAACAGGTGTCAAAATGATAGAATAAAAAGAAAGAAAAAATAAAAGGTAAAACTGAATCTCATACTAATGATGCGAAACATCGTCTGTTGCCAATGATGGGACCAATGTTTTTTCAACGTTTTGCGGAAAACTATCTGAACACTTTGAATTGAAAGGATGTATATATCTTAATGAAGAACTATAATTTGCTACATTATCCTGTTGGAATGTTTTATAAGATAATTTAACGAGGATTTTATCCGGATGAGATAATATAATTTTATAGTTAATTGGCAACATATTAGGTGCATATATTATTTACTATTTCTTTGAAAAGAAACCAAAAATTTTTTAGCTTATAGATGAATTTTAACGTAATGTAGATGAATTTTAACGTATTGGGACCAATGCTGGAATAAAATTAAGGGTTAGGCAATTTTAATACTCGTAATAAGAATGAGTGATTAGTCATGAACAGATGGTACCGTAATTAATGAAAAAAAAAACTTAAAAAATTCCGAAAACAATGCGCGAAGGTTTGAAGTTCCATAATTTTACCACGTACCAGCTCCTTGCTTAAGACAGGATTTATCTTTTTTAAAGAATCGAGAATTTTTGGTCACACACAATAGACTATGTATTTAAAAAAACTCGATTGGAGGTTCAAACAAACAGATTTGATTATATTTTATAAATTTTCATGCTTGAGAAATGTAATTCAAAATAATTTCGGATAATTAACTGGGCTAATTTCACAATCTTAATTTCAATTTTTGTTGCATAAAAATTTTTTTTGCGGCTGATTATCTGAACATGCTGCTGCAATCTTAAAAAGGCAAATTGTTAGATAACAATTTTTTTTAATAAATGAAGTATGTGAATAACAAATATTATGTATGCTCCAAGTATATAATTGTATATAAAAGTTAAGCAATCTTTATATTAATATGTTTACAAATTTATACGAATCTGAGTATTGTTTATTATTAAATGAATACAATTCATCTCCCTTTCTTCTCATTCATAGCATACATCTTTAAACAAAATTCTTTTGTGCAATAGCTGAATTCACTTTTATTATTTTGAGTGAAGAGAAACTCTAAAAAAATGTTCAAATTACCTCGGATAAATGGCCTAAGTGCAGTAAAGATTTAACATAAAAACAAAATATATTTCCGAATAGATGCAGCTTATTAAAATAATTTTTTAATTTTATAAAGGCGAATATTTAAATTTTTAACAGGTAATAAAACAGATCAACTATATAATTTATATTGTTATTAAAAACTTTTAGGTAAATATAGAATATGTAAGAATATTTTGGGCATTTTAGTTGTATATGTACTATTTTCTATTAATCATTTTAACTCTTTATTTTTAAATCGTCGTTTAGTTAGCTAAGATTTGTGTTTACCTGCATAGTTTCTAAGAGAAAAAAAATGAAGGTATCTATATTTAGCAGGAAATATTTCAAAAACAAAATAGTTTACTAAATGAAAAGTTAAAACTATAATAATAATTTTAATTTATAAAATTAGTATTCAAGATTATTAATAGTAGTAATAGTTAAGGGAACTTGTGTGTATGAGATGATGGACAAGGCGAGCAATTTAAAACCAAGACAAAAGCTTTAATTTTAAGTGGACATGATGGATTGATACACTGCAAATTATCACAAATATTTGTTATGTAATCACAGATACAAATTCCCAGTTTATAGCTAATATATGGTTATTTACGCATGAAGAGGTAAGTTGGAATACTGATGGATAATCACCGAAATTCGAATCTAAGGTTTTGCTGATGAGGTTCGAATCTACAGATCCCTACAAACTAAAAAAAGTATAGAATTCAATATTCTTTCTGGGAAATAATGGGAAGGACGAGACAAAAAAAATATACATTAAAATTGTGCTTCTAATATATAGTAAGATGACTAGGATATGGTGTGACTTATGTTACTCAATCGCTTCTAACATTTATTAAAATACAATTATTTTCTAGAATGATAATGCATACTCCCTCTCTCACTATCGTTTCTTACTTATCATTAAAAAGTCTTAAATTTAAAATTTTTAAAAAGCTGATTAAAATTTCGTGTTTTTCCTTTTTATTTTCTTGTAAACGAAGTCTGCAAAGAGAAAGTATTATAATTATCAAATTTCCCAGAGGCTTAAAACCACATTTTTTAAAATTATGTCTGTCTTTCGGTCCTTCTGTCTGTGAACACAATGATTCAAAAATGCTTTGAGCTAGATGTGAAATTTGGTATGTGGACGTAACTCCAAGTTTTCAGATTTCTATGAAATTTTGAACGAAATCCATATTGTTTGTTCTGACCGTTCAAGTAAACTTGATAACTACAAAATTCAAAGAGATAGGTAGAAAAAAAATTAGTTTACACAAGTTTTGTATCAAAAATATATTCTCGTCACATTTTAAATCAAATTTATAGATAGATTGATTGTCCATCTATAATCATTCCATGATCGGTACTTCTACATGCATGATCGGTACTTCTACATGCATGATCGGTACTTCTACATGCATGATCGGTACTATCATGCAATGGCATGATCGTAATATTTCTCATGCATGAAAATGCAACAACTCATAAATGCAATGACTTAAATCAATGAATTTCATTAATATTATCTTATGTTAATATTATCTTATCAATACGTCAGTATTATCTTTTGTCAATCTTATGTCAATATCAATCTTTACGTCAATCTTGAATCAGTATTATCTTATGACGACAACTCTAGTTTCGTGTCAAATGTTAATTGCAATCGATCGTCAAAAAGGTCAAAGGTCGTCAACTTTCGCTTAACTATTGTTTGGCAATGGCATATGGTTAATAATAGACACATTTTTTCATTACAGAGTAAATGACAAAATTTCGGGAAGACTATTTCTTCTGGTTTTTAATGGATCAAAATTATTTTCAACAAAGTATTCATTAAAAGTTATAAAAATTATTTTTATCTGGAGTTATTTTAAAGTTTCATGGTTAGAGAATCGAATTCTAATTACAATTAGATTTAATGATGTATATAAATATATAAATTTTAAACATAAACATTTCAGTAAGAATTAATTCCCCCAATAATGAAATAAATCTGACAGCCTCAAATCCATTAAAGCGGAATCAAAAATCTATCCTTGTAAAAGAAATTATATGTACTGTCAAAAACGAAACAGTTTATTTCCGTGAAAATAATAAATAAAGTGTCTGAGAATAAATATGTCACAACTTTGAAGGATATTAATTTACTCGGATATTAATAACACCTGCGCCAGTAACATTAATGCAAGCTGAATCAATTGCTAAATATTGTGTGGTTTTCCCGCCAACGAATACCTCCACATCAATTTCGTCAATGGAAGAATCTGTCAGCGAGAATCGTTGACAGGTAGGTTGGGAAGTAGCGATGTGTTGCAACCACTAGTGAAACGGAAGGTAGTTTCCATCGTTTCGTCGAGAAGGATTGAAAGGAAAAGTGCTTGGCGAGAAAATTGGAAACTCGAAAACGCGCCAACTTACCTGACCAGAAGTGAGTGACTAGAGAGTACAAAGAGGGAGACGGGTCATTTGGAATTCCGCGACAAATCGAACTCTTTTCCTCAGGTCCTGTGATTATCCAAGGATCAACATGAATGGACACACGAATGGAACGAATGGTGTGATAGGTTAGTTCATCATTATTTTATCACGAGAGTTTTAGACTCTCAGAACTAAGTTGCTTGTCTTTTAAATTTAAAAATAATTTAAAATTTTATTTAATTTTGTAAATTTTTATATAAAATTCTGTTTATGTTCCTAAAAAGATATTTCTCTATTTTTGCAAAGATATTTTCATAAATAGTGATATATATGCGAAATCAAGCTTCGTGAACTTAATTTTTTCATGATAAAATAAAGATTTCATTTTTCAAAACATAAAAATATGGATAAAGTGTATTTCTAAATTTAATAACATATTTTTTAAAAGGAATAAATTTAATTAAAATAAAGTTTGTTCATTAAATTAAATTTTTCATTCATTAAATTTTTAAAGGTAAATAATAATAAACAGTAGCTGAAAATCAAATATTTATGAATGTACATATACGCATAGCATGATAAAATATTGCATATAATAGCTTATTCTGTTTCATTGACAAATGATCTGAGTTCTATTATTTTAATAGAAAATTGCATTTCATAAATTTTTAACAAATGAAAAATTAAAAAGAAATATGGATAGGTTTTTTTTAAATATTTTTAATACCTTATTTTTTATATATTCCACAGATTGATAGTTTTTTAATTTTTGAAAATAAAATTAATGCTCGCAAAAGCAACTCGTTTTTAAACACCTTTAATATAATGTTTAGAGGCTGGCATGCTATCTGTAAATTTTGACAATCGTGTGGAGATAAGTCTGATCGAAAAAAGTAAGTCCAGTGATACATATAGGGCTTAGAACATATAGGGCCATATATATATATATAGGGCTTAGAACTCATCGATTTAGCACTTAGTTACTGCTTGGGATCTAAATTCCCAGTAAAAACGGATTTTTTCTCTTTTTTAAATTTTGATTAAAAAAGTTATTAAAAATGTTAATGTTCTTCTTCAATGACTTCGGATAAATTATTACTTTTAACATTATTATTAAAATTAAAATATAAGCTTCTTAGTGATATTACATTCATTTTGACAATATTTTTCTTTAATTCATTTTTTAAAATTATTTACATATATTCAAATAATTACATAAAACAAGAAAATTTTTCTTTGCTTTAATTCCGTGCTAATTTTAACAAAATTTTTACTAGCACGTTGTTATTGCATCATAATTAAAAGTAAATTTTTAAAAAAATAGATGGATCAAGCATAAAAGGATATGTTACAATGCTTAGTATTAAAAGCTGGAATCAAAACACTTAAAAAGTTTTTTTCCCTTCTTATTTCAAGGATTTTGCTTATTTACTCAATTCTTTGAAATGCTCCTTGTTCCAGCAACAAGTATTATATTCGCACCATTAAATTGCAAACATACTGAAAGAATCAAAAGTACAGTTTTGGAAGTACAAAAAATTGCTATATATGATACTAATATTAAAAAATAATTTAAATGCAAAGTAGAGATTAAAATGCTCATTAGAGTAAAATAAATTATGAATGAAGCCAAACAAAAAAAAGTTGTCATTTTTGTGCATCTATTGAATAAAAGCAGAATTATCAGCGATAGTGATTTTTTTAAACCCAAACCGAAATAAATCACGTGTTTACTGCAATTAATTTCTTTGTTAATTTTACTCGACAAACAATTGATATTAAGCCATTTTGAATATTTAAAATCCATAAAGCTTTATTCTTTCATTTAAATTATGTTCATTTTTGAGAAAATTTATTTATAACTAATGTTATTAAAGCTTTATCTTTTCAAATTCTAATTCTTAAAATTTTATCGCCTTGTTTGGCGTAATATCTTGGCTTTTGCGCCTAATAAAAATTAAAAAAAAAAAACCCTGAAAGAAATCATGCGTTTATTAGACAGTTCGGAAGTGCCGAAGGAATTGCAGTTTAAACATTTATCGGAGATTAATCTTTCCACAATTAAATGCCACCATTCCAGGAATTCAAAGATGTATTCTTTATTTTTCATTATCAATGGGGGTGTTTCTGCATCCACAACAGGACACCTACTCAACTTGCATTCAATACATAAACTTAGCCTAGATAAAGGAGTGTCTTCGCTCCCGAGTTTATGATGAAATGGTTATGGCCCAGTTTTCTTTCCGTTTTCTTCTTCTAGTGGTTAGTAAATTTTAATGTTTTGAGATGTCCTGGGTATCATCTCGCGGAATTGGGAACAAATAGAAATGTTCACTTTTCTTCTTTTTCCTTTCCTTGATTCTGAAATGTTACAGACTGGCCAACTGGACCGCGTTGAATGACAGATAAGAAAAGTAGTATGCACTTCAAACAGGTGGTCCAGTCACATTTATGAACCAGGAAAACTTAATAATATGACTGTAAAACTTTTAACAGAACTTCCGCAAATAATTCACAATAACATACTTGTTGAAATTTTTCGTGTTTTGTGCCAATTGTTCTAACCTCAGGGAATTTATTCAATCCCAGTAATATCTCTTTTTCTGCCTTTTCTTCTAAATATATCTAGAATTTTTAATATTAAAAGTATATATTTTTTTGTTTAGAGAATGACGTTTCTTAGAAAAAATCATTTTAACCTAATAATGACGATCCGGGTGTTTTCGAACGATCAAAGAATTGTCCCTTAACGACGAAAAAAGCTATTTCGTTTTAAAAGGGTTAAAGATATTTCATTCTAATGTCTAAAATTAATAAAAGCCTGCTTTTAACAACATATTTCTTTAAAAAATGTTTCTTCTTTATATAAAAGGTGTTTTATTGTTATAGATGTAGGAAAATATTCATTTAAGAACTATCCACGAATATAAATCCTGATAGGACATATTTAATTGTTGTGATGAAAAATAGAAATAATTTTAGATTCTTATCGAAATTAAAATTATTTTTAATGTAACCAGTTTTAATTTTTTTCAACTAACATGCATTTTATTTAGGTAAGAAAAAAGGATACAATTTCCTCTTTTAAATGACTGGTAAATTATATATGAAGTAGTAATTAAATTTTATTATTTTTATATGTAATTAACAAATCTATATTTAATTAAAATAGTCTGTTTTATTTGTAACAGAATGAATTAAATTAAAACTTAATTTACTTTCTTATAAATAAAATTGCAGTAAAAAGTTTGAAAATCTGTTTCTTAAAGTCTGGCTTTATCAATTTGTCATCTTCATTATAAAAAAAGTTAAAGGATTGCAATTCTTTTGTGCTGTATAAGCATCAGTCTTTCTTATTTAGGTTGATTTCACCATTTCATAAGATCGAAATTTAATGTTCAATAACTAATCTATTAAATTTTTTAGTTTCTAATAAGATAAAACAGTGTAATGCTTTTTGGAATTGTAAAATAAAATTAGATATATTTTTTTGTTTAATCTCAACATGGACTTAACATACTGAACTATGTTTTTTTTTAATACAGTACAGTGTTCCAGACAACCATTTCTTTGTCTCTTGATATAAGAGGTTTTCAAGGTTGTCTAGATGAGTTTTTCTTTAAAAATCTATTTCGTGCCAAAATTCTGTCAGAAAAGAACCATTTGCCTTCAGGATACAATTAAAGTAACTCAAAATGATATAAGCTTATATGATTGCTTTAGAAAAACAGGCTCAGTGAATTAAATTTCTCAGAAAAAAAATTGAAGATTTTTCTTGTTTTTTTTTCAGTGAAACAATTTTTTACTACCCGTCTGTGCTGCAGATAAGAATGAAAGAAATAATGAGATATCTCTTTAGAGAATTTTTATGAAAATCGTCTAACGACGTGTTCCAATATTCGACAAACTTAAATATAAAGTAAAAGATGAATGATAATTCCTTTTAGTTTAGTATTTAAAACGATGAGTTCGTTTATTTTTTAGACAATTTTTTTTTTATGTACATACATTTTTAAGGATGAATTTTTTTAATGCCACAAAATCCATTTTAGTGACATTCTAAAAACAAATAAAGATCTAGAATTAAACAATTTGCAGGAAAGAAATCAGAAGAAATGTTTTTAAAAATTAAAAGCAGGAAATCATAGTGTACAAATGAATTTGGCCTCAAAACCCCACTTAGGACAGCATTCATTGGCCGCCAAATATTCTTTTTTTTATCAAGGTTAAGAAAAGAGCACTGAATGTATTTGAAAAAAGAAACAATCATTGGTTTTTCTGATCAAGGATTTTTAATGACACGTTTTCCAAGAATCTTGAAAAGAACTGCTTGGTATGACATTCAATTTTTTTCATTGTAGAAAGGATTATAAGAGGGGATTATCAGAATGGTTAAATACTTAGAACATATCTAAACAGAGAGTGTAAGGGTTAAAATAAGCGTCGCGGCAGGGGTTAGATATATTAAGTGAAATCTGTTCAACTGATATTTATTTCTGAAATTCTTAATTAATTTCATTAAAAAAATCTAAATTCTTGTTTAATAAGATGATGGATATAGGTAAATAAAAGGATAAAGCAGAACTGTATAGAGCAAGTTTTATTGATTTAAATACGAATATCAATATGGAAAAAATTTTCTTAACCTTGAACAGAATAAACAAAGAAAATTTATTTTGATATCTTTTACGTGCCTTTCATATTAATACAAAAAAAGGAATACAACTTTTCGAGTAAATATCACCTCAAGCAGTAAACATCGATTCATATTGATTTATATATTTTTTTAAACGAATGCAGGTTATTTAAATCCAAATGCTAGACGCTTTTCATTTAATTCTCTAATTCATCACAAATAATCAGAGTGTCATTCTAGTAAGAAATGGCTAAAAGGGTTTTTTTAAAGACTATGATGGTTATTTAAGTTATTTTTATGAGATATTTGCGAATCAGATTTTCGACTAGGCTGTTGGTCTGAAGGAGGGTTGCAAGCTATTAATATTTTTTACTAGCTTAGTAGTCCAAATAAAATTGAAACAAGCACAAATTTTTAATTATAAAATTTTAGAGCTACAATAAGTGAACACATTGAATTATTAAAATCCTTAATTAAAGTATAGATAATTACCTTCTATATTATATTAAAAAATTAAATTTTCGTGAAATGATTGTACTATACTCCATTTGGCAGTTCTGTAAATTAAAAAAGTTATATCTGTATTTTATAATAAAAAATTAATGTTAAATTTGAATTTTATTATTTTTTTATAGTTTGTCTTAACAATTTAATGCTTTTATTTTTATGTAAAAAAACATTTATAGTACTTAGTAATGATGGTTAATATTTCAAGAATTTTATAAATTCACTTATTTTTTTCTGCGTTATATATTTTTAAAATATTTAATTAAAATAATAATAATAATTAATACTTTCCAAAGTAACAAAAATAAAAAAAATAATAGCTGAAATAAATCATTAATAAGTTAATGTGAAACTAAATTGGTCAGTTATTAAAGAAAAGACTCATAATGTGCTTTGATTTGAGTTTCATTATTAAATTCGCCACTGTTAACGAATAACATTAAATCTTCATGGGCTTGATATAATGATTATCATTTTAAAGGGTAAAAGGGACTTTAAATGTTGTGTACCGTGAAATGGAAATAACTTCTTTTTCCTTTTAAAATATCACCACTCTTTAATGTCAAGAATATAAATAATCTAAATAGAAAATAATTATTCCAAATAAGAATATTTTGGGTTCATTCCAACAGGATATTGTTAAAGAATTCAAAAAAATAAAATAAAATTCATAGCTTCTCTTAGATGTTTCTACATAGTTGTAGAAGAATACTGATGTATGTACAAATTACACGTGCGTCAATGAGCATGATTTAAAGACAATTTTATGCCAAAATCCAGAAAAAAATATTAATGTCTAGGGCAATGATGTAAGAGCAACTGCTTTGTATTATATAACTTATTTAGATTCATAATACAAGTGCCCTTCAGCAAATAGCTGTACGTGAAAAGCATGCGGAGTTCGTAATCAGTTGATTTCATTAACAAAATGATGGCATTTTGAACAATAAAGATAGAAGAACAGAATAACTTAAATAAAGTAAACTCTTCATTGGATTATTTAAATTGAAATGCATCTAGACAAAGAAGAATCCTGTTTATAATAATTAAAACATTTCTATAACTGGAAAATATCAATGCCACGTGTGATTTTAAGAATGAAAACGATTAAAACTGCGCAGTATTTGGAAACAGTTAAGATATTATAACGTAATTTATTCAAAATCATTTCAGTGTTGCGCTGTTAAATGAATTCGCAATTATACGTCTAAGTATTCTGCATACATTTACTGCTGTATTTGATGTTATGGTTCAATTTTAGAGCCTTTTATTTCTTTTAGCTTCCATATTTTCATAATCTGAGAAAGAATCATTAGTAAATGAATTAAAATATAATTATATTTGATAGTCTGATTCTAAAATTGCATCCTAAAAAAACAACAACACCATTATAGATTTCAGAAATAAGTTTCAAATTATGCAACTGCAAGTCGATTTCCACAATTCAAAAATGATTCTTTCATGTTCAAATTTCTGTACATTTGCGAAAATTGTATGCATGTATTTAGATCAATTACATGGACATTTGACAAAGAATTTCACTACTATAAAACTAATAAAATTTTAGTTGATCAACAATAAAAAGAGACATATATATACATTGCGAATTTATTTGAATTCCAAAAATAATCTTCATCCTAAAGTGAAATTCAAGTGCACAGCAATTTTTACATGAGTGACGTTTGTTTTTAATTTAAAAAAGAATGTTCTGTTACAAAATTACATATACTTGGTTTTGAAGTGTCTAAGGTTGTTAAGAGTCATGGTTATTTTCATTTGTCAAACACTATTATTTTCTCGAGTTATTTCCTCAGGAAGTGAAAGGGAAAATCAACGGGAAATAAAAATCTATCAATGTTTCTGAGACGTTTCGAAAATTTTCTTTTTGCTGTTTTCAGTATTTGCTGTGATGCTATATAATTGCTGATTACATAAAAAGCAGAGACTACTCAACTGATTATTTAAAATTTCTAATATTATAGTTTGCCATTAATGCATGGGAGTTATGGACAAATTTTTTTTTGTAAATAATTTCTTATTTTATTGTTTTGTAAATAATTTTATTATTATTTGTAAATAAATTTATTCATGATATCTGAAGGGTATAAAATCTCATTAAAACTGTTATTTAATATAAATAAGATTTCGCCCTTAATTGTAAGTTTTTCAAACTTGCAATAAATAGTGAAAAACAAAATAAATATAAGATATTGTTGGTCTTTTAAAATATAGTGAAAAGCATGATTTAGAACTGATTGCTAATCTCACTAAATGTTTATTAAAATTTTTCAAAAACATTTTAGTTTTTTTTTTCTTGTATATTTAGTTTAAAATTGCTCAACTGGCCTCAGTTACTAAAGAAATCCAAAGAGGATTTAGGATGTTTTTTTTTCATTAATCCTTTTAATTTCAATATTCCTTGAATGATACTTTGATATTTATTCTTTGATATCTTTTCTGCTTAGTTCAAGATAAAAAATTTCGAATTATTATCTAATCATTACAAATGAATATATATATATATAATAAATACTTCAAGTTTATTTAAAATATTGTTTACCAACGGATTCTAAAATCCTCCAAGCTTTTGCGCATGCGTTAAGATGGGTTTAACTCGATAAAATAGACAGTTGAAAGACCGGGGGGGGGAGAGGACAGATGAAAGAAAAAGACATTGACATTTAAAAATAAATTCAGAAAATGCGCACACCCTTCTCCCTTAGTGAGATGGAATCGTCGAAAAGATACTGAAACAAATAATAGATGCATTTATAGAAAATATTTTATTTTTTATAGTTAATATATCCTTAGATCTTATTCGGTTTAAACTTTTAAAAACTGTCCTTTATGTACAAACACTAATTCTCAACTTGATGAGTCTTTTTTCCTTTCTGCTTTTTTTTCTTTCTATTCTTTTAGCTTATGTTTTGTAATCAAGTATATTTCTACTATTATCATCCTCAAGTTGCATATATTTGTCTTTAGTTTTAATTTACACATTATTCCACTGAAATTAAGTCACATTTTTTTTTTGAAAAACTTCATAATTTTGAACGAGTTATTTTACTTTTTTGTCAATTTAATTTATTGCGAAGTAGGTAAATGTTTTCATTTCGTCTTTCCTTTCTTCTTATGTCAGGATTTTAAACCAAAATGAAGATTTTTTGCTAACCAATGAATGGAAAAAAAATTAATAGTAATTTGATTGACCAATAATTAACATTCTTCAAAATTGCTTGTTAAAGTCCATTATTTATAATTAAACATAATTGTGTCACTTGTATCAAAACATCGTTTTGAGGCTAATTTGTTTGAAGCTTCGAGGTTTATCGGAAATTAGAAAAATTTTCTTTGATAGTTTTTGAATTCTTGATATTCCGAGATAAATGAATTAGAAAGTGCTGTTATGCTTCGAATTTAATCAGAGTTGCGAATATTTTTATCTGATTCATCAGTTTAGTTTCTTTTTTGGAATGATTTTTTTTTTGTTATTTGCGTTAAAAAATTATTCCTTAGTATGCCAAAATAAATAGACTAATATTAATCATGTTAATTGAAAGTTGATTTGTATTGAACGAAAGTATATTTGAACTTTTTAAAAGTATTTCTCAAGGTTACAATTTTGATAATAGTCTTAAAAATGTGTTATATAAAAGAAACAATGTTTCAGATTTTTAAAAAAGACATAATAAAATTTAATTGAGGATTTTTAGTAAAGAAATAATAATTATGCAACTCAATAAATAAAATTATTTGCCAATAAATAAAATCGTAGCAAAATGAATTAAAATTTACTCTTCTTTCTTGCTTAATGACTTGTTTTAAAAGTTTTGGGTTTTACGAGTTTAAATTATTTAAATGAACAAAAGTACTTTTTTGAGCAAAATGTATTTAATTATCTATACTTGTATAAAGCGCAATGTGTGTGTGTGTGTGTGTGTGTGTGTGTGTGTGTGTGTGTGTGTGTGTGT
>JAPMOR010111431.1:0-14547 GCA_026543865.1 Argiope aurantia | reverse complement strand
TGTGTGTGTGTGTGTGTGTGTGTGTGTGTGTGTGTGTGTGTGTGTGTTTGCGCTCTACAGACCAGGCAGTTCAACCTACAGCTACCAAATTTGGTACATGTATACCTTGGAGGTCGGAAATGTGCACCTGGGGTCCCTTTTTTTGAATTTTTAATTAGAATTTTAATTATTAATTAAAAACTAACTTTCCCGCCAAAAAATGTTTTCATTTTCCCCAACGCCAAATGAGTAAGGTTTCAGTTTTTCTTTTTCCGACAGTAATGAGGCTAGGGTTAACATTTTTCGGCCGATTATTTCAAAGGATTCTTTTTATTTTCTTAGTGTTTGATGCATTTAAAATTAAACATTGTTAATGAATCCATCTTTCAGTTTCATTCTGAAGTACTTTTGAATTAAAATGAAACCGAATAAAGGAAATTAAAAATTTATAATCTGTATAGCGTTACCCCAACTGCCGAAGAAAAATTCTCGCATTTGCGTTACCGTAACTGGCGTTGAAAATTCACGCATGCGCATTGTGTTCTGATTGTTGACAGCGGATGCGGACTTGGTTTAAATTATTTTTAGTTGCATGCTTTTGCAATTAAATTGTATTTATTTTAGTTATATATTTTTTGTATATGCTTATAGTTTTAAGTACATCGTTTTTTAAGTAGTTTTTTTAACCTGTGTTCGACCGATTATTTTAAACGATTCTGTTTATTTTCTTAGTGTCTGATGAATTCATATTAAACATTGTTAATTAATCGATATGCTCATGATGAATCGGAGAAAATTTTTTTGATAAATTCTTGAGATATTACATAAATTAAGAAAGATATTCTTTAGTGCCCATAAAGTTTAAACGCTCAGTGATTCTGTTTTCTGTAATCATATTATAAAAAAATGCTTTGTTTCAGTAAAAAATATTATTATAGTAATTGTAGATTAATCCTTTCCACTTCAATTTAAAGCATAAATTCTACGGGAGCTAACAGAAAATTAGAGAGATACATATTACGTTATGACTGAAGGCCTTTATAATATTATGAGTGAATTATATGACTATCAAAATTTGAAGTTTTAAAATATTCTGATGAAGTTATTGAAGTAGGAATTGCATAAAATATTTAATCATTAAAATTTTAACGATCATTAAGATTAGCGAACCACTGGTCGCCAAAGGCGGCTAGTGAGAAATGAAAGAAAAAAAGCTTTTCATCATTTTAAAATTAGTACCGAAAAAATAAGTTCGAATGTTTATGCCTTGAACTAATGCCATATATGTTATTATTTTTGTTTATATGTATTACTTAATAATGGCAATATTATTTTTGGTAAATCATTTTTTGTGATCATCTGTTTTCCAATTCAGACAAAATGAGATTATTTTAATTAAAACACTATTAATTGGGGGAAAAAACCTAATCCACATAATTTTTTTTTGTATTTTCAGCATAAACCAATCATTATTAAAAAAATTCCTTTCTTGTAAAAAAAAGTAATCTTATTATTTTTACGTTTTTAATAGAAATGAGTAAGATATTTTAAATATGTTATTTTAAATACTACTATGAAGTAAAATTTTCATAATCGAAAAGTATTAACTAGGTAAACCCATGTTATAGTTTAGAAATAAACTGCATGAAAATTAAATTTGATCATAGCTTTTTTCACTACCCTTTTGATCTTTAATGACATCTATATATGAACAAATTTAAATCAATAAACATCAATTAACAAGCATTATCCAAGCTTATATGCTCAAAACGATGTATTTTATGAATATCAAAAACACGAAGTAAATAATATAGCAAAATGAAAATAAAACATTGATGAATTAAACTAATTTTAAATAATAATAATTTAAAAACAGTTTGTAAACACCTTTTTCTTAAATTTCTTTTAGAATCCATTAATTTACATACACAAGTTAATAAATTATTTTCATCGATGCGAAGCAACATTTCTATAGAAATGACCAACTTTTTACTTATAATACTGTTCCTTCTGCACTACATTCGCTCGAAAGTTTTACATTTAATAAATTTTTCCTTAAAGTGAATAAAAATAATTACACATTGCGATGGATTAATGTTTGTCATTAAAAAAATGAATGAGTTTGTAATAAAAAATAAATTTTGCTTTAACTGTGACATTATTTTACTCGTCGTGCATTCATCACCATTAGTTAAATAGATTAAAACGTGATGTATGCAATGAAAACTTTTTGAAATTGAAAAAACTAAGCAAACAACGTTATATTTGAATGCATCCTTGTTGAAAACTCTTTCGTGAACACAATTTTGTTTTTATAACCTATTTATCGTGAATGAACTAACGGAAAGTTCAAATAACTTCTTCACTTGCTTTTGGGGAAAAAAAAACTGCGAACATAAATGAAAAACATGTATTTAAATATCGTTTTATTTATTTTATATTCGATATATTTTTTTTTATTGTGTAGTCTTTACATTAAGTAAGCCGAAATTACAAAACGGATAAAATTGAAATAACACAAAATCATTTGCCACAATAAAAATTAGAATGGATTATGATAAATCAAATTTCCATAACATGCATCTTCGTATTATTTAATATAAGATTACTATTTTTGAATTTCTCACAAGAAAAATTTAATCCTTTAATTATTTTAATTTTTTAATTTTTCATTTATTTATATATTATTATTATTGCTTATTGCACTATGCTGAATTGAAAATATTGTTATCTGATTTTTCATTCATTAAAAATTTTGATATATGTTGATTAAAAAATTAGTAAAATTATTAAAAAGCCGAAATAGTGTTTGAATAATAATCATCCTACGTATATAAACAATAAAAAAGGTTCTGAATATGATCATGAAGGAGCGGTTATATAAATGGCATTTTATTACGATGTAATCATTACTTTCGGGGACATTAAAATTATCAATTTCTAAAACTTAATATAATTCAATCTGATTAAAAATGGCTATTTATTTAGTATTATTTATTATTTTTTAATCGTGATTTTAAGCTTATAGATTCTTTTGCTCCATACTTTTGTGTGTAATATATTGATATATAATTCTTTCAGGTTCTCGTGGTAGAAAGGGTCTTGTGGATATTATCGCTTCAGATACGAGATGTACTTGGAACCGGAAGATTGAGAACACCGAAATGGACAAGTTTCGAGCGGTTATAAATAAGAAATACGACTTGAAACTTAGTAAGTTATTATTAAATTATAGATAAAATCTAGAATAAATAAGAAAAATTAATTAATTTTAATTAAATTAAAAAATAAACGTTTTTTATTTGACTAACTATTGTATTTTAAGTAGATTTACTGGCTTATTAGCCAATCAAAGAAAAAAAAAAGGACCATGAAGTTTTTGTAGTAGATATAAAAAAATAAATATAAATCAGAAAATACTTTAGAATTTACCTTAGAAGTTACTTTAGAAAATACTTTAGAATTTCCTTTTTTAAGAAATTTGATTTTCATTAAAAGACCAATAAAATGCGATTCGTATATAATATATTTGTTTGAATAATAATATAATAATTAATAATTTAATTTATAATATTTAATATTATAATAATAACTTATTAATATTTTTATATTAATATTTAATAATATAATAATTAACAATAAAGTGTATATCAATTGCATAACTTATGAATATTGAGAAAATAATAATATTAAATAAATTTTTAAATTGTTACAAATGCGATGATAATATACATTTCAGATACAGAACCTTTTAACTTCATTCCTTTTTAGGCAATATATAGAAGCAGTGCTTGTAATATTTTTCGTTTTTTGATTTCAAAAATATTTATTTCTACTTAATTAAATTTGTATGCTAAATTAAAATTATTAATTACATTTATAAAATTATTATTTATTTTATTTACAGGGAATTACTGGGATCTCCATTCATGGTCAGTAAAGAATTATCAGAAGTTTTGGGAAGAAATGTGGAATTATTACGGAATCATTCACTCGAAACCTTACACAGAGGTCAGTTTATTTAACCAAAGTTTATTTTAATAACATACTAATAAAAGTTAAAAAAATGAATTTTAAATTATTTATTAACAAATAATTATAATAAAGAAGGCGTAATAATGAAGACGACATAATCGTCTCCTTAAAATGGAATTATTTATTTTATGAAGCACATCATTATCGAACTTAATCGATTATTTAAAATTAAAAATAATATCATTAAGACTGTTACAACTTATCTAAAGGAATAGATTATTTAAATAATTAGCTAATGAAAATATTTTTAACCCTTGAATGCAGGACTTTTTTATTTCTTTACAAAAGAAATATATGTTCTCTGAATAGCTACATATGAGATTTTTTTTAAATTTAATTATTTTTTCGTGAAATATTTTTAAAAAATTTAAAATGAGTCAAATGGCTACATTATGAATTAAACTATATCCCAGTGACACAAATCGCATTATAATAATTCTATAATAAAAATATAAGTACCTTTTTATCAATATATTTTTTACAATGCAAAAAGAAAAATATTTTGATAGTATTTTTTATGGTGGGACTATTCATATAACAGCCATATCAGCATTTTCCGAAGTTCCCAGTTTAAATCTAATTCCTATCTTTTCTACAAATCTAATTCCTATATTTTCTAAATCTAATTCCTATCTATTTATCAAAAAAGCATTTAAAAAAGAATTTCGATACTCAGTATTGCCTTCTAGAATAGCCATATCAAGCTTATAACTGGAAATAAAAACGTGTATCCAAATGACTACATGTTGCATTGTAATGTTAAATTTGTGGATCACTAAAAAAAACAAAAACAAAAAATAAAATAATTTACTTTTAGTAGCTACATTTGTATCACTCCAATCAAAGGACCAAAATGTCGGGAAACTGTGAAGAAACATTCAATTTGCGAATAAATTTAACGCCAAAGAAGGCATTTTGAATCTGTACTGATAGCAATATATCGAAATGATCTGCTGCTAACAGACGCTTTACTGAGAAATGATCTGTTTGCGGTGAAGTTCTGTGTTATCTGTAAATTGCATCGCCGAAGGAAAAGAATCTTACTGATATCAAGAATTTCTAAAAGCAAGAAAGCAGACTGATAGCAGATATACTACGAAAAAGGGAAGTCCTACCCGACAAGGGTGCAGCTCGGGCATTGTGTAATCAGTATTTTCATTCACCTTCGAACTTCAATCGTCAAGACTATGTTACTTCCTCCGTCATTTAACCGGAAGTAGATTTCCCTTAGTGTCATCCGGATAAAAAAATATTTAGAATGAAACCGAAACAGACGTAAATCATTCAGATAAATATTTTAGTAAAAAGAGCAGTGATAACCTTGTAATATTAGAGAGAGAGAAAAAATCGATATGCGTTAATATATGATTTTCCTTATAATTTTCTTACTATTGACTGGTGCTGCTGATAAGATGTTGGGAATGGGGAGGATCATTCTGTCCTTGGAATCAAGATGATTGTTTAGTACGGACGCTTCTCCAAAGGCAGTTCATTATCATAACTTGGAGGTCAAAGCCTAAGGCAATAATTGTTAAGAAAAAAAGGGATAATTCTTAGCCTATGTTATAATGGTTCAAATAAAATATTGAAGGAATAATAAAAATCTTGAAAATGTGATTATCTACTTCTATACACTTATCTACAGTCCTAAACTCATATTCCGCAGTCTTATTTTGTGAAATGAATTCTTTTTTTATGTATAATTTATTAATTAAAAGGTTTGATTGGTTGGTTTGATCATAGGAGTTAGGGCCATATCTGGGCGTGCTACGACAAGCAAATGATAGAATAAAAAAGTAGAGATAAAATATAATAGTAGATGGCAATAAATACATTTATTGAAATATGAAAGCAAGGACCCCATGTTTGGCCATGCTACGCCAAGTAGATGGTAAAACATAAAAGCAGAATTAAATATTATAGTAGGTGGTAATAAATAAATTTATTGAAATATGAAAACAAATTGAAATAAAGATGAATAATATGATAATACAGTAATGAAAAATCAAAACTTTGAAATTTCAATTTATAGTAAACAAAATAATGATTTGTGAATAAATGAAGGATCAGTGATAAAAAACTAATGATCGTAGAGATAAAACTAATATTAACAATACTCAATGCAAATATAAAAGTTATAACCTTTAAAAGGTTAAAAATATTCGGATGGTACCTTTTACTCACCAATCCAGCATTGTAAGTGACGATGATTGAAAAAGTAAACACGGTTGGAATTAAAAGCAGAACTCACGCTAAACTCCACATAACATATTGCGCGCTTTGGTATCGCCTCAACAAAAAATGAGATTTCTATGAGTGGAGCATATATGCCTTATACGCAGAGTACTTTGATAATTAGCAGTAAAAAAATGCTAATTAAATTGCTTAGTATTATGGAGTTTAAAGTTAAATCTAAGAGCAGATTGCAGAAGTTAATTTTTAAAAGTTTTTAATTAAAGTATACCACCTACAAATTAGCATTTCATTATTAATATGAATAAGAATAAAGACAAAATTATTCTGTACCAAGACTTAATTTAATCTTTTAACAACCCTTTTAATTAACTGGTTACTAAATTTGTTTTAAAAGTAAATTTCTATTACTTTCATTTAGTTGCTATTTCTGCTTATAAATCAACTTTATTTTCGTTTTTTCGTGAGAAATATTGCAAAGAAGTCACAATAAGAATGCTGTTTAAAATTTTGAAAAACTCGTTTTTAAGGGATGTTGCAAATATATTTTTGATCAAATGAAAAGATATCTCGCAGAATTTCATAAGCTGAAAATAATAACGTATCGTAGCTATGACTACTTTTCAAGGTAAAGTTTAGATTCCCAGACAGCCAGTTCAATGTGAATGATTAGCTGAATTTAAACCTACTAACTTTCAAGGAAGAATAATTACAATTTTTTTATATGAATGTCAAACTTATAAGGTTAAAACTTTCTTTACTAGATTTGTTACATTTATAGGAAGTATTCACTTTTTTATCAGAAATTGAAGATAGAAGTCATGATAAAAACTTTAATTCAGACCTTTATTAAGAGTAAAGAGTGTCTTCAAGGCCTTTGAAAGGTAGAATTATATTTCAGAATGTTGTCTGAAATCTAATTGCTTCTTTCTCTGGCATCTAGAGATCATAGATTATTTATTTAATTATCAAGAACGTATTAACAATTAAGGATCTATTATCTAAATGAAAATTAGTATTTAGTAGTATATTAATTTGTATGTTAGAAAAAGATATATAAAATCATTTTCAGTAATTGGTCATGGCAGTCGTTAATGGAAGACATAAATATGGCCATAAACAAAAAACAAACTAAATTAAAAAAATATTAATTTTTTTTTAATTCGCCAAGTTGTATAGCAATTTTTCACATTTCAATTGTCTCTCTCTTTTTTTTTCAATCTTGGAAATTCTTCATATATGGAAAAAGCGAGATTACATATATTAAAATTTTAGAAGTATTCAGATAGAAATATTTTAATTTAAGACAAGCATAATTGGAGAATTTTGGAATTTGAATACCTTTTTTTTGTTTAATTAATTCAACAGATTTAATTAACACCTAAACTAATGATATATCTAACCATGCGCAGTGATTTCTTCGGTAAAGGGCGTGGTCAAATATTGTTTTCGATAACTGGGCGTCTAAAGAAAAAAGTGTAACCAACCTTGATCCATATAAACTTTTTTTAAAAAAATTATAACCTATGTAGAGGTTCTTGTTCTTTCAGGGAAATGGTCGTTGTTGCATGTAAAATAGTTGATTAATGGCAATATGGTATTTCACCATTTTATTTCAAACCAACATGTTTTTAATCCTTGTAAATAAGATTTAAATCTTAAAGTAAGAGCAGACTTAAATCGTAAAGTAAGAGCAGACAATGCAAGTAAATTATCTACACCGTTGCCAACAAGTTAAAGAAATAATGTTTAGCTATACAAAGATGAGTTGAATTTATTTCCCACTCATGTATTGTCAAAAACATTCCTGAAAAATTTCCCACTTTAAATAAAGGAATTGCTGAATTAATTTAAATTCCTTTAAATTCAGATCAGAAATTTAGAACAGCCTCTAATTTTTGGGGGATGTATTTTTACTTGTATTTAAATTTTTTTCCAATAATTTGTAATAAGATTTATTCGTTGTTTCAATAGTACAATAGCAGTCTTATATTGGTCTATAGCAAATAAAATGAAATACAAGTAAAATTTGCATAAATAATTGTTTGCTTAATAATTTAATAAAGATAATTTTATTAATTTGCTTAAATAATTTTTACGAACACAGCAGAACTATGCAAAATATTTGCATGCAGAGTTTCTTAAAATAGCATTTACTTATTAATCCTAAGTTAATATGTAGAACAAAAAAATTGTAGGATTGGCTTTATTTAGAATTCGTTTCCGTATGCGAAGTTTGAAACGCATATTTTTCGACAGCTTGCTAAAAATTACAAAAATAAATAAAGAAAAATAAAAAAAGTAGGAAAAAAAATATATTCATGAATATGCCGTGTGTGTACTGAAAAAATCTTGAATTATGTAAGACAAAGCTACGTTACTGCAAAATTCGTCTTTAAGCATAAATTGAAGGCCACGATACTTTCAAATTTTACTGATTCTTCGGCCATTTCTTTCGAAAACATTCAAATTTTTGCTTGAAAATTGTATTTACTTATAAATTCTATTGCCTTTTAAACGCCAGAATTTGTAGCACTTTTTATTAAAAAATATATTTTTTAAAAATGTTTTTACTTTTTTAAGAATTTTTTTTGTTGCAATATTATTCAGATTGCAGTATATCAAAGATCTGATTTAAAAAGAAATATTTCTTATAATTTCCAAAATTTTTATTAATCTTTGGTTCTTAAATATCATGTAATAATTTAAATAATGTGGATTAAAAATCTTAGGCAAATAAATACATTTAAGAATGATTTTTTTAGAAATTAGAGTAATTGTATTTAAAATTTGGAAATGAGAAATAAAATATCCAATGCTGCTGAAATTTTAAGATAATGTAGCAAGCCATGTGATTTCTTCTAGAAATTACAGAAATAATTCTTTGTCCCAATTCCTTTTCAATTTACTTCACTCAATTGTCACGAACTTAAATAAATAAAAAAAAAAGAAAAAGAAAGAAAGAAAGAAAGAAAACATGCTTTCTGAATATCGGAACTTTTGTGAACAAAACGGTTTCTCAAGACTCTTAAATCTAAAATGGAACCATTTTCATTCATGCATATCAAAATTCGAAATAAATCTACCAAAGAATAAAAACAATTAATAAATGATCATCAAAACCGAATTTTTAAACGATGAAAATTATACCAAAAAGGAATTAATCCATGAGTGAAATCAAAACACGATTAAGAATGCCGATTACCTTGTTCATTGTCACACACTTTATTATTTGGAGACATAAAAAGAAATGCAATAAAATTAAACAATCGGTATTATGATTTCGTTTTTTTAAACAAAAATAAGATAAAAGATTGAAATGTCAATGAGTTAAATATTTCATTAATAATTCCTTTAATTCTTATCAATCACAAAAGAAATTGAATAAAAAAATATACTAAATATGGAACAATTTAAATTATGATAAAAATTAGTGTTCTTTAATTCTGAAAAAATAAAGTGGAAACGGAAATAAATAAACTATAAAGGCAAGAACAATAAAAAAAATGTTAACCTTTTTTCTATCAAGCATTTTTATTTTATGAATCTAACTTACATAGAAAACTCTGCAATGTATAATTGTGCTTAGTAGAAATGTCCTCACTTATATTTTCTTTCTACATTTTATTTTTATTTTTGAAGACATTTCCTTGACTTTTATTCTTTTCTGTGATTGAAACATTCTAATTCTGTTATTCTTTTTCAGCTTTATTATTCCTTTTAACTTCTTTTTAAAAATGCAAACATTTTTTTTTTGAATTTTGTGCTTTTTTAAAGTCTTTACAAATATTTTTGTTTAATTTTGTGCTTTTTAAAAACCTTTACTAATGATCTAGCTTTAATCTTATTCTTATATTTCATATCTTAACTCTTAATGCCATTAATATTTATTAACCAAAATATATAGAACGTACATATAAAATGAAAACAAAGATAAAATTATAATTAAATAATTAGAAATAAATTTGCAAAATTTTTAAATGTGCATATCAGTTTTCACAAGTTTTTAAATAATTTAAGGAGTAAATATAATCTTGCTTAGCATATTTAAATGCTAATTGTAGATGTAGAGTGTTAACTGTAAGAGATGCACTATATTTAGCATATAAATATTTTCTTTACGGATTTCTGACAATGTAAGCAGTTATATCCTTATCTTAATTCTTTTAATAAATAAAAAAAAAGAAATTAAAAATCAATAGGGAATATATATATATGTATATGGTAATATGAACATCAAATAAATACTCTAAATTTAGCGATAAACTAGGTTATGATAATTTTACACAGTAGGCATTATGGAGAATTATGTTCAGAATTTGATTTCGATAAAAATCACGATTTATTTGATTCCAGATTTATAGCTGCGTTGTACAACCGAGGGGTCTTCTGGCTAAAGCTTTTTATTCGTGCCTGATGAGCTTCCGCAAGGCCGACAGTAAGCAAAATAAGGTATATAAGTGTGAGTGACGTAATGTGCGTTCCATGTACATGTGGCGTTTATCTCAACGGGTATTTGCTGTCTTAAATGTAATTAGGTGATTTATTTCAACGAACAGCAGCAATTAATCCTCTGTCTTAAATAACTGTTATCAAAATTACTGGTGGTGGGATTGGAGGTAAGATATCAATTCCTTCTAAATGAAGATATATTTCTTCGTACAATATATTCAATAAAATGACTTTTTTACAGGGAGTAATTATCTTTTTAACTTCGCTACTGTTCAGATCAGTATGGATTAAGTTATACTTTTTGTGGATAAGTATAGGTTGTTGGAGTATGCTTGTTCTGAAACATACCTAAAAATTCGCCTTTAAAATTTATAAAAGAAACAGGTAACTTCAAATTAATATTTTATTAACAAGAATCAACTTATTCTACAGAAGAAGAAAAAAAAACAACTAAAGGATATTAAAGTATTAATCTATCGCCATACATACAAATGTTGAAAAAACAACAACAACCTTAAATCATAATTGTCATTTGAAAACATATAAGAATTGAATTTACCATTTAGACTCTGTATTAAGTTCTCAAATGTGTTCACTAAACTTAAAGTCTAAGCTGGTTCGATTTACAGTTCGTAATTTACCTTTCAGTTTCCGGACTGATTCCTTGAACCCATTGTTAAGACTAAATTCTACCGGGTTTGAGTTCGTGACTCAGATTCTGGATTGATTTTTTCAGTTTTTGAAAATTGAATAAACAACATGTTTCTTAAAATTTCTTCTGGATATTACAAAACTACAAGAAAGTATCAGTGCTTTATAGTGCAAAGTATCAGTGCTTTATTATAAAAAGAAAATACAAAACTTCCGGAAATTCTTCTGAATGGATGAAACGTACACGTACAAACGTACAATATTCTGAACTCCTCGAACAGATTCTGAAATAATTTGAATCAGAGGTTCCTTTTACAAGATCATCAAAGGAAATATTCTGACCGGTTCTGTTGTAGACGTTGATTTAATAACTCAGGATGCCAAGTTATAACATTTTAAATTCAGTTACTGTTATAGCGAGTCGTGGAATTCTACAACTTTAAAGGACAAATCAAGGAGTTCAGGTTACGCAAAGGATGCAAAACTATTGTCTGGAAGATTTTTCGGGTCGGATGGTAGTTTTATATGCAGAAGATCTAATGGATTTAATTAAATTATTTTCAGGGTGCAAAGAATGGAAAGGGTTTTATAGATATTGACTGGTTTAGTGGTGCTCGTTTGAACTATGCTGAAAACATCTTGAGATACAGAAATGGAGATACAGCTATTATTTGCGTAGGTAAGTAGTAAACGTTTTTATTATTTTTGTCTAGTTTCTAACAAAGACAAACATTATATTAGATTATTTTTTATCATTCTGGAAAAAAATACGAAATTTCAATGCATAAATGATCTTTTTATGAAAAAAAAAAAAAAAAAAAATTCGCTGCAGAAAAACTCAAAACGTACAAAAATGTTATTATAGAAATGATATCATAATAATCTTTATTTGATTGGTTGACATCGAAAATTAATAAGGAAATCCTTTTACTCGAGAATGACGATAAGTTAAAAGCTGGAAATATAATTTTTAAAACTCTTTAAGACGAAAAAAAATATTCTGATGAAATCATAATACAAATTAAGTTATATAGTTCAATGTTATAAATGAAATGTCATATTTTTTTAAAAAAAATTATCCACCAAGATTTTTTTTAATGCTAACACATATTACAAGCATGATATATAATTCATATTTTTTTTAAAATTCTAAATTGTGAAATCAGTTTATCGTTTACATCCAATTGCTTTATCAAAACAGAAAATTTACTATAATATTAATGAAATTTTATTTCAACTAAAACATTAAGCAGCATACACATTTTACTTCATTCTCAGTTTATTATTAGTAAATATAAATATTTTTGATGAGTATTTAATATTCTCATATAATTCTTCGAGATAGAATTTAAAAATCATTTAGTAGAGTTTGAGTCTGAACATCTATTTACGTTTTTGAAAAAAGTTTCCTTTAAAACGGAAATTTTTAAGTCATATATATGGTCAAAATGATCACAATATAATCCATATCAGCTGTAATATCAGTAGTAAACTGATATATCTGTGATTTCGCAAGCTAATAAGTAGTGTGAAAGTTTCGAATCGTTTAGTATTAATTTTAGAGTATTTTTTCCCTGATTTGTCATGCAAAATTGTTCTTAGAATATTTTTGGAGAGTCCGTTACCAAAAGAAAAAGGATAAAAGTTTCAGAAAAATTTCCCTAAATTCTGTTCTAAATTCTTTACTTCGTAAAAAAAAGAAAAAAAAAAGAAAAAAAACATTGTTTATTTTTAGGAGAAATTTGAAAGCTTGTTCTCATCACTTTGGTGAAAAGATCTTTATATTTATCAAATTTTCCAGTACTTTAGCCACACAGCCCAAAACATGAGAATAAATTTAACCTTGAAGAAAATAAGAATTTAATGAACAAAAAATAATATTTTCTTAAATTTTTAAAAATAAACTTTATACGTGATTATTTAGCAGTGACAGAGAAGCTGCTAAAATCTGAAATTATATAATCAGATCTGACAATCCTTACATTAAAAGACCTCGAAGTGTTATGTAACTTGAATTTCTAGATGTTGTATCTATACTAAAAAATATTTTTATGAAGGTGATGGTTTGCAAATAATTTATTAATTTCAATTTTTCATCCAATAAATCACATTAATTGTATTAATGGAAAAATATTATGATTAATTGTTTCGTTTCAAATTGTAACAATTTTACAAGGCTAATATGTTGATTTATATGTTTTCAATGTTTATAAATATATAGCTATTAAATATTTAATACTAAATCGAATATCATAATTTTTTTATATAAATTTTATACGAGATAATCAGTGCTAAAATCTTAAATTATATAATTATGTCTGATAATTCGGACGTTAAAAGACCTCGAAGTTTAATGTAACTTGAATTTCTTGATGTTTTATATACTCTAAAAAATTTACAAAGGTGATTGCATATAATTTATTTATGAATTTCAATTTATCATCAAATGCATCTTACAAATAGAAAAATATTATGATTAATTTGTTTCATCTCAAATTGTAGCAATTTTACAAGGCTGATATGCTAATTTGTATGTTTTTGAATATTTATAAGCCATAATTAATGTGTTTCTGCTTAGTGATAATCATATGATTCGGTATTCTAATAAATAACAACACAACTATCTACGTTAAACATTAACCATTTGTGAAGTGTTCACCTTTGATGAAGGAAAGATTCATTAAATTTTAGTCACGTATTAATGGAATGTAGGTAGCCATAATAAAAAAAATCTAGAACAAATTGTTTTTCATTTGATGAATCAAAGGACATAAATAAAATCTTAAGTAGGTTGTATTTTTTTATGCAAAAAAAAAAAAAAAAAAAAAAAAATGCAACGTTCCTATAATTTAAATTTTAAAAATACCTTGAAAACGACAAGTTATTTACCATTTAAAACATCTAAAACAGGAGGGTTAATAGTTGGTACGTGGTAGTAAAGGTCCATCTATTCATTGGCATGCAGTTCGTGTGAAATAGAATAGCTCTTTCCAAGGTTCAAGAAACATCAAAATTTTGATTTTTGGATATTCAGTTACACTGAAAATTAGAAATTACCTTGAAATTCCGTGGAATAAACGACGTACTCAACAAAAGTGTAATGTTCATTGCACTCCTAAATCTTATATGAATCCCATGTAGAGATTTGCACCTTTAACAGATATGGTTATCCCAACGTAAGTCTTTTTAAACACCTTATGCAACAGTTGTTATATAAGTTGTATATACTTGTTGTTT
>JAPMOR010111419.1:0-10999 GCA_026543865.1 Argiope aurantia | reverse complement strand
GAATATGAAAAATATAAAATATAATAACATTTTTATTTCAAACAAAAGGATTTAAAATAATTATTATAATCTTGTAAAATATTTTTTGTTATTATGCAAAGCATGAAATTTACAAGATCTTATATTTATATCTATATCTATACTTATAATAAAGCTCAATGTGTGTGTGTGTGTGTGTGTGTGTGTTGGCGCTCTACATGCCAAACCATTCAACTTACAGCTACCAAATTTGGCACGTGTATACCTTGGAGAACGGGAATGTGCACCTGGAGCTTATTTTTTCGAATTTTTAATTAGAATTTTATTTATTTAAAAATTAAGCGAAATTTTGGCGTGTTTCTGCTATAACTTCCGAAAATATTACCGCACAAAAAAGATTTTTACATGAGGTTAAAGATCAAAAATCTATCTTTTAAATGATACCAATGTTTTAACCTTAAAATTAAATTTCTATTTTTAATGAATTTTTAAATAAATATTTTAACTATATTTTTCAACAATTTTTTTCGTACAAAATAAAAATAAAATTTAGGCTGCACGAGCACTTTTCGCATTCATGAGAAAAAATTAGCTTTTTCAAAATGTTGCCATCATATTGATTAAAGCTCCAATTAAAAATAAATTAAATCTTTTTGGAAATGAAATCTGCAAAAATATAATTTTCGGCACGTGTCTGTAGGAAATGAAACAAATATGAAATATTATTTTTTCTAAAAAATGAATTCAAGAAAAATTATTTTATGATCTTTTACACTCTCTATATTATTAATCCAATAAATCAGTTTTATTTTAAGGCAAGTTTTCTTTAATATGAACAGGATATCCATTCAAATCAGGGCCTCACAGCTAATTTGTAAACCTTTAGTAATACATAGATCTGCTAAAATGGTCTAAATGGAAAATGATTATATTTTATGTAACTTGATTCAATAAATGATCTAATAAATAACAAATTTTTGATTTTACATAATCAATCACTTAAACTGACTGATTAATGAAAATTTGAAAATCACTATTCAATAAAAAAAAGGATAATTTTAGATTTTCCATCGATCGTTTCAAAGAAAATACGCCAATCAGCGCGCAGGTTTCTCAAGATTAATTGGCCTAAGATTATGAAAATGTTGAGTTTTTCTAAATTTTTAACACTCAAAACTTCATAAATAAGTCTTAGTTAATCGTGGAAAATAGAAACATTCATTCATTTATTTAAAATTTGGTGTGTCCAGAATATTTCTCAGAATATGATACCTTACTGCATTAAATTTAGACTTCATAATTTTTGAAATATATTTATAGGCCGGAACAAAATATTATTATTGATTTCATTTCAATCCTTTTGAAAGAAAAACTAAAAACTGAATTTTATGCTGAATCTGAGAAATTTTTGTTGAATTATTCTTTGAGATATTACATAAATTATGAAATATATTTTGTAGTTAACATAAGACTTAAATACCGAGCAATTCTGTTTGCAATACTCATATTCAATAATAATAATAATGAATAAATAACAATAAAGATGATAAATAAAATAAAACGCTTGATTTTATTAAAAAATATCTTTATATTAATTGCAATTTCATCAATTCTACTTTAAATTAAAGTTGAAGTTTTACCAGAAATGATAACAAATTAGGAAAATATATATTTCGGACGAACTCGAGATTTTGACTTGATTAGAGTTGGATGATACTGCATATTTATATCAAATTTTCAGGCACGGTAAAATATCAGGCACACAAAACTGATGCAGACTGAAAGAAATAAGGATTGGATATCAGTTTCTGGATTTTCTTAATAATCACCGCGAACTCATTTATTTCATTCGGGTGATAGTATATCTACCTGATGCAAACTATCAGTTCGATCCTACCCCGACGATGCTATGAGCAAAAGTAATACTTTTTAATCACTTAATAATATTTCATTCCCATTCATTACTCCTCTTTACTTCATATAAAGATCATATTTCATAGAAGAATTCCCGCTTTCTCATATGCTATTTACATCATAAAAAAAAACTTTTCTTTTCGCTCTTCTCAATCATTGTCAAAGCCGGCCGCCTGCACGTCGACAATAATACCGCTTTCAAATAATCCAAATCCCAATTTGGAATCCAATTGGGATTTGTATTAATATTAGCTACCAATCTTGGTGCAAATGCGAGAACTGATATCCATCGAATACCCGCTTTTATTCGATAAAAGACGTTGTTTCGTTGTTGTTTCTTATGGCGCTTAGACAAACCCGCTGTTACCAAGATAGCAATTTAAGCCGATAGGGGGTGCGTCTCCTATATTAGTAGGGCCAACTAGGGCCAAGAGTACGACTTTACCACTCACGCAACACTCATTCGCTTGCACAACCCCTTTTTACAGGAGGGCAGATTCAAACAACTCACAGATAGAACAGAGGAAGAACAACCATGCCTGAACCGCGCCCCTATGAAAGGACGTCGGCTCGATAAAAGAAAAATTGGTTATTCTTCAGATAAAAAAGTAACAGATAAAAATATTAGGTGTAAAAGATCAGGTAAATCGAGTATGAGTATCAATTTTTTAAATAGTGCATTAAAATCGGTTATCAATCCTATTTATCTTCGATCGAATCACGTCAAAAGTATAGGAATCTGAATTTCGCAAAAATATTTGGTAACAAAAGCCGCCTGTAGGGAAGATCTTGATGATATTGGAAGGAAAGGAAATGGATTATGCAGAATTTCATTAAATTTCTAGTGATGAAAAATGCTCACACAGTAGAAAACTCGCAGTAAATAGTTTTATTAATCAACTGTAGTTTTCGGGTCCATGTGCAACATTTTCAATATACTAACCTCCCCATGTAGAAAAATACTAAATCGGTATCAACTATACTTATAATAAAATTCAGTGAGTGTGTTTGTGTGTGTGTGTGGAATTCATCTATCTGTACCTACTATTTATAAAACTACAAGGAAATTATTTTACGGCCAGCCTGTATATATAAATGAGATTATATATATCATTTTTAAAATAATTTATAAGAACTTAAGGAGAAGTTTCGTGAAAACAAAACCTAGAAAAGTGCTTGATACTCTCCATCAACCCCCTAAATAAATGCGCGGAATAGTGTTTATGCGCTTCTTTATCAATACATGAATGCATATATATTAATTTATGTACAATATAATTATATACGTTCAATATAGTTATATATGTTCAATATAACTGTATATAATTTAAACAATTTAAGCCCATTAATAATTTGATATAAAAGCTGTTGTTTTGCTAAATTAACGAAACATTTAAATTCTACTAAAAAGATATCAGTAATATCTATTAAATCGTCTTCTAAACATTAAATCCTTAATAAACTTTTACGGAGAGATTTAAACTCACATTGTTGGAACTCAAAACTTATTATGAAGAGCGGAAGTTCGATAGACAAACAAATATTTCGTTTTAAGGCGAGGACCTAAGGTGCATTAGTGGCAAAACTGGTCCCAGGGAATTCTGATGTCCAACCTACGAGATACCAACTATTCCAAGCAAACAAAAACCCAACTTCACGACTTGCGTAGGCCCCATCTGGCTCTTCAGTACCAGCTGATGGACATAGCATGAAAATTCAATAATTCACACAACGCAGAGCAAGACCGGTAATTCTAGATGGCCGTTTGACAGCTGGTTAGAATTAGAATTGGGCGCGCGTTCGCTTAGCAGGTGAATGCAACAGAAGGTAAGTGGTATCGATACCGATATGATAAGCCAGTTTTATCTGAATCGCTACAACGTCGGGCCACCCTATCAAGCAGAAAAGCACAGCTTTTACACGCTGCATTAAATAATCC
Source organism: Argiope aurantia (assembly GCA_026543865.1). Lineage (NCBI taxonomy): Eukaryota > Metazoa > Arthropoda > Arachnida > Araneae > Araneidae > Argiope > Argiope aurantia. The sequence continues at coordinate 7,167 of JAPMOR010111419.1, read as the reverse complement.
GACAGCTGAATTAAATAAGGTTAAATCCATGTTTAGTTTCTTTTTTCTCCTGTTCACTTTGGTATTATGTTAAAAAAGAGATTTTAGAACTTAGAAGGTTTAAATGAAGGCTTATGAGGAAATTACAAATGTTTCGATTTTAATTTTTTTTTTTTGTCTTATAATTTATAATTCATTTCGATAAATATTATGGACTCGTAAAATCTTTTTTTTTTCACAAATTCGAAACTAGCTGGCGCAACTTGTATGAAATCAAAAGAATAATTTAATTAATTTATAATGAAATTTAAAAATTATTAAAATAAAGAGCTGACGTCAAAAAACAGCAAAATGGTGTGTATACAAAACTTCAAAACATCAGTACATTGAGAAGAGAGTGAAGATTTCATTTACAAAACTCCACCTATTTATAGATGAAATAGGTCAAATTAAATTTTAAAAAATTTTAAATTTTATCTTTGGAACTACAACAATTATATTTACTTTTGTTGTAACTCATTATATGTTATTTTATTTATTAATAATGAAAAGAACCAAAATGAAATCAATTAAAGTGATATCGGCGGAAGATGAGATTTAATTGATTAAAGAATGAGACTCTTTTATTTGTATTACGTGCTTTTATAGGAAATTTTCTACTTATTCTTCATGCTTTTAAATTTATTTCCTTGTTTGTTTGTTTTTTTGTTTTGTTTTTTTACTAACGCTGCTTGCTTTTCTATGAATTTCTTTATTTGTACTACATAATTTTATGGGAAACTTTTACTCATAATATATGCGTAATCATGAAAAACAAAACCAACGAAACAGAATTTTCATATTATAAATATTTGCGTCAGAAATACATTCCAACAAATTATCCACCAATATCAGAATTTAGTGTGCCAAATTTTGATTAAAATGCCAACTATATTGACTTTCGAAATTGTTATCGTATATTTTTAGTTGCATAAACAAAATGAAAGTATTTTATTCTTTTAAAATGAGTCATTTTTAAACATATACATTAAAAAATTTTCAACTACTTACCTTAAATAGCTAAATGCGAATAAGCACAAAGAAACAAATAAAAGTTCGAAGCATCAAGGTATTATCACAGCAACGGAAAAATATGTCTGAAAAAGAAAAAAAGCAGATTAACATGATGCACTTCTGAATAAAATTTCGATTTTTAAAAAATGATATTACTTAAGGCAATATTTTAATATACTAAAAATCTATATTTTATTAACTTTATCTATATTATTATTAGAATCGATATCATTAATAACGAAATTAAAGAAAAGATGAAATAAATGAATAATTAATTAGTAAGCGAATTTTAAAAAACGGACACATATCCTACTAAGCCATTACTCGAAAAAAAGCACCGTTACGCTAATTGGCACATTTTTTTTAACTTAATACTGGAATCATTTCATACAAAAATGAAATATGATGAATGGGCCAATTTAATTTAGGATTTCGCTGTCCATCTAATAAAAGAATAAAATTACTTAATATCGCAGCAAAGCATACAGTTTGCAATTAGACATTACATAATATTTTTATTGCAAATATCATGTGTGTTATAACTCGAATGTTTCAACTCCGTTAACAATTTTACATTAAAAATAATAATTTTTGCTCCATAATGTTTGACTTGCTCGAATGTGAAATGTACAGAGAGTATTGCAATTGTCAAAAAATTCGAACTCGATATTTTAACATATTTGCACGTTTCAGAACTACTTGAGTCCAGAAAAAGATTTTTGGAATTGTCTGCGAAAAGTAGAAATTAAAAGTGATTTGAAATAAGTGGATAAAATTTAGTAGATAACCTTTGCAACGCATTTGCAAGTCCTTATCAGATTTTGAATAGAATTTATTCAGCGGAAATCTATCAGCTCGGCTAAATCGAATAAAAAAAAAAAAACTTTTTTTTTAATTACAGAAAAAAAGAAGAACCAGGCAGACAAAATTTGGTGCAGGAGTTTAAAAAGAAGTTTAAACGTCGATCCACATCTAACTTTCAACCAAATTTGTCAACAAAAAAAATGTCCATCTATCAGTCATATAGTAATCCAAAAACACAATACTTAAATAAATGAAATTTGTGAATGATGATAATAATGAAATAACAATTACAGTTTTGTGCCAAATATTGATTTCAATCGACGGAAAAAAAGCGTCAAAAATACATATTCGATTTGCCGATACTTATGTATTATTATTAACACCAATTAATCGCGAAAGATCACATACTAATAGGGTCTTATGTAATTATTCTTTGCCAATGACATTAGGCTATTACACAAGTACCAAATTGTATTATTATTATAATTATTATACTAGGCAAGCATACAATTCTCAAGTGCAGAACTCTGAAAATAAAAATCGTAGTGAGGACAGAGAGAAATGGCACTTTTATTAGAGAAAAGAAAGCGAGAAAGTTTTAAGGAGACCATCCCTGTTAGATTATTTTAAATTCATTTTATTATATTTATTTAGATGTAAGAATGCAAGTATAGAATGGAGTTGCACATATGGAATATGTTAGTTTATCCCTTGTTAAGGACCACCAACCTAGAATAAATAAGGAGAGTTTCCTTTTGAACCACCATTCTTTTAGTGTTATCAGTGCTGTTGTAGCTATCACCTAGTTTTTGTAACAAACTTTTCTTTTGAAAATGAAAACTTTCATAAGTCATCCTCTCCTTATTATATTCACATTTAACCTTTACTCCGAGGTTTTTGATATTTGTGCAGGGCACATTTTGAAGTTCCTTTTCGTCTATAATTAATTTAGATTTCGATTCGTGGATCCATATTTATAACCTAAAACAGGCATCCATTACGTGATAAATATGGAATACTACAAAATGACAAACATAGAATAATATACCATATTATTACCCTGGAACAATCATCTGAAAAACAATAAAGAAAGAAAAAAGGTTTTAAGATGATTCAAACGAGGATTGTCACACCTCATTTAGTATTCAAGATAAATCTAGTACACTAAACATCCTAAACTGAAATCCCCAAATTCCGCTGATGCATTTAGTAAAAACAACTTTCTTACGGCATTAGAGAAGTAAAGTGGATCCAATGAATATTATGTGAAGAGTGGACTAACAAGGAATGATTTGATTATTCTAGTAGTTATTTCTAACATCTACATTGTTTTCTAAAATTCGATAGCATTCTATATTGTATAGAATACTGTGTAGATCTTAAGTTTGTTTTATCTTCTTCGTAAATATTTATTTAATTAAGTGTATTATATGACAGAGTTATATTTTTCTATTAATAAAATCAGTTATATGCTTATAATTATATTATTATAAAAATAATGTTAATATAATATAATTAATAATATTATATTATTAATCAGTTATATTTCTTCTACTTTTTATCCATTTTTATAAATAATTTTTAAATATTTTAAAGTTGTTATCCTTTATATTATGTGCACAGTTAATAAAGAATTCATTGAAAAATTTAGTAACATAATTTTTTAAAATTCATATTTATTCGTAATATTTTTGCCACAATAAATGGTATTTTATATTTTCAAGAAGAAAAAAAAGATCCAATTATATCTAAATAATATCTTTAAATTAAATCGAATGCAGCAAAATTCTTCTTTTAACTTCCTAAAATCTTTAAATCATTTTTTTCATTTTTGTTTTAAAATTTTAATTTATTTTCTTAAAACTAAAAATTTTTAAGGCATTTAGACAAAAAAAAGAAAAAAAATCGCGATTTTTTTTTCTTCCCAATCAACTCGATTCTTTTCTTAATCCAAAAAAAAACTCAATCAATATTTTAACATTTAATCTGTATAATTTTATTTTAAAACCAGAAAAAGTTTCTAATGCAAAGAAAGTACTCCAGAAAATATAGTCTATTATATAGCCTACATATCCAGAAAATATAGTCTATAATATTGTCTATATTCCTGGACGCTTCCAAAATCTCTAATTCTATGCTATCTTTGCATGTTTTTAAACATTCTCTGGCACTCATTCTAAAACCAATACTTCAAAAATGGAATTACTGAACATCGCCGTGACAGATAAAATTGCATTATTCAAAAAGTCCAGCATTTGGATAGAAAGAATCAATTCAAATATTTTCTATTTAATAAACAAGTAAATGCACCCGAAGCCTTTTAGCTCAGAAAGAAAATTTCAAAAGATTTAGGTAAGAAAAAAGTACTCAAAGGACTGCTGTCATTTTTATAAATAATAAGAAAGAATGCATGAGCGTGCGTGTATATATATTGATGCACAATGGGGAGCTTCCAAATATGGTAGAAATATACTTTGGCAGAGGGAATGTGCATCTCTTTTTTACTTTTATTTGGAATCATATTTAAAAAATGACAACAAAAATTTCCATTTAATAATTACTTTTCATTCAGAGGAAAATGCAACACATATTAGGTAGATTCCCTATAGGAAGAATGCCAATTGCAATTGTTCTTTGTTCATGTCATCTTGTAAACAGAATAAATAGAGTAATTTTGTTTGGATATTAACTGGCTCGGAATATGCTGTCAGAAATGTAATAACCTCGGATGAGTTCGTAAAGTGCTCATCTAGCTCAAAAGGGGTGGAAATGATGGCTGTTGAAATTTTCGTTTCGCTATAACTTTCTTAATATTGAAGATAGAAAAATAAACACAATTAAACAAATTAGCGCCTCATTAAGACTAACAACTTTTTGTGTTTAAAGTTTTTCGTTAACTGAAATATCTTAGAAAATAGGGGATGAAAAGTGATTTTCAAGCCTAATTTTGACTGTTTCTAACATCAACAATTTATGTTGCCAGATGTTAACTTGGATCTAAAGGAATCTTTGTCTTTCAGCTTACCGCGAGGAATTTTAATTATTTTTTTCAGTTAGTTTAAATTAAAAAGAACGTACAACAAAAAAATTACTTCTAAATTTATGCATTCCATTTAAATAACATTAAAAGAATGTCGAATAGTTCATTACGTTGAATAAAAATAACCCTGTTGCACGAGAAAGCTTCATTTAAAGATTTAAGAGAGTGTTGATCCCTGTGAATTCAGTGCAACCATGACAACGGGAGAAATACTCAGAAAGCACGTGCAGTGACATCACAGGAAAAAGCAACATTGGTAGTCAAATCGACATGTGTGCAAACAGACTAAGATAAATGAAAAAAAAAACCGTGCTCATCAGTGTAAAAAAAAATTACAATATTTGAATAAAAGCATGCTTACAAAGAAAACGACTCGACGATAATGTTTGCAGAGTGGAATGAGTTGGTTGGTTGCAATTTTTAAACGGATAATTTTTCCGGAACGAATTACTTAATATATCACTAGTATTAGCAAGATTGGAAGGGAGAAAAAACTTTTCAACTTTTATAAATATAAATTAATTTTTCTCAATGTATTTATTTGCAATTTTCTATGCCAAAAATAAAATAAATTGCAATGTGAACAAATATTATTGTATCGAAATAATAAAAATCAAATAGTTGCATAAAAGATATATATTTAAAATAATACGGCAAATCAAAGAACAGGCTCCCCATCTCTAACTACTACTTCAATTTCTACAATTTCCTTTTACACAAGAGCTCATAACTTTCAGATATATATCAATGGTCTTCCGCTTTTCACCACACTGTTTTTATGAGATGTTTCAAAGATATTACTTCATAATGCATTCTCTAGAGGGGAAAAACTACCACATAACTCCCCATTTACAACTGTATCGATTTCATCAATTTTCATTTCATGTGAAAATTCATGGACCCCAGATACGCCACTATTGGTTGCCTGGCCTCCTCCATCTTAGTTTTGAAAGATATCACAAAATAAAACTTCGGCAGAGTGGCCAACTTTAGCAATTGGTCCGATTCTTCAATTTTATTCTCCAATCTATTTATTTAAAGTAACTAGGAATATCAAAATCCAGTTCCCCAGTGCTGATGAATGTGACGATTTCAGCAATGTTAATCCATTTAATCAAATAAAATAATAGCGTAATTACATTGTGCAGAATTAAAAAAACAGTAAGTTGATGCACAGCAAGTAACAAAAGCAGGAAATAAAAATCTAAGTTTTAATTCAAGTCAAGCTATAAAATTTTCGCTATCCTGAATCTTAAATAACCGTTTTTCTTGAAAATAAATAAATTTTGAGCTTAGTTTCAAAATATGGCTTTCAGTAATTTAAGAATTTATACCAGACAGTCATAAAGACATGGGTTAAATTATAGAATATTTCATTTCATATTTTAAGAAGTTTATTAATGGATACTATCGCCTCAACATTTAGTATCAATAAAATATTATAAATAAAACTTCTCTAATTACCAAACGGGTTTAACATCAGATCCTTTTAATCCATAAGAATGATATCGAACAAGGCAAATTTGCTTGTGTGACAACGCTCTATAGGGTAATAACGCTCACAGTTGTAAGAAAATAATTCTAATAAAACTAATTACAAAAAAAGAGTTCTGAAAAAATTTGTTTAAATTATCGTTTGCTTTTTTTTACAAGAAATTGTTAATTTGAGAGGTTTAAATTAAATCGTGTAAGCGACAGTTTCAAAGTATGTCATTCAATAATTTAAGATCTCTATCTTAAACAGTCAAGAAGATATAGTTTAAATTATAGAATATTTCAGTTCATTCTTTACAATGTTTATTAATAGTCACAAAAAGCATTATGATGTCATTTTATACTGAATTATTGATAAGATATCTCAAATGATGGAAAACGATTTAATTAATCAATATTATAGATGCATTACATCCTGTTTAATTTGGATTCATTAAAACTCCCTTACATTTACACGATTTCTTAATCCGATACAGGTTCAGTACTTTCCAAAAATTCATTCTTGGAATTCTACTTCTGCAACAACTAGCACTCAATTCATATCCGCCCAGAAAAAAAAAGTAATAAACTTCCTGGGTTTCTCGAAGCGTGTTCACAAAGGATCTTCAAATGGAAAAACTAATAAACCAGAATTTTCACTTTTCTCTAGAAGTTATTTTCCGCTAATTGGACATGGACTTCTCTTAATTCGACATAGCTTTCTATTGAAGATAGCGCTATATAAACCAATTAGAAAACCATCAAAATTTTCCTTTGATCTTCCGATCTTTAATTGGTACATTTCATTCGTCAGTGGT
>JAPMOR010111414.1:168402-193767 GCA_026543865.1 Argiope aurantia | reverse complement strand
ACGAAATAAGATTTTCAACGGTACAAAGAGCAATATGATTTAAAGAGCAAGAGAGTGAGAACTAAGGAACTGGATGATCTTGCATCACGGATCAATTTACAAGCAATTATAATTTTTCAAATTAAATTGCCTTGAGTTACTTATTATATATATATATAAATATATATATATATATATATAGTGAAGACAAGTTGAAACTTGAGTAGATGTTAAATAAAATATGATATATATAACTAAAATAATGATTAAATACCAAACACTTTTTTTTTCTTCACATTTGGATGAAAAATACCTGCAAGTAATGCTGGACAAAGGCATGTTACAATATAGAAAAAAAATAGCGTATAAATAGATTTAAAAAAGTTATAAGTACGCATAGTAGAAAAAATAGGTGAAAGTAAAATGAACTAATTTCTTTGACAAACATTAAGTCAAAGGGATGGAAAGGAAACTAAGGGGTGATAAATTGGTTAGAGATTTTTCTGTTTCAAATATATTCATAAATATTATTCCACATTAGCATTAAACTGGTTACCAATTTCCACACTGGTTACCAATTTCAGATAACTTTACAGACCTAAAATCTCTAGTACGATATTTAACTAAACTAAGAAAAGTAACATGGTTTTGTCAAAAAGTTAATATGGTATTCAGAATTCTAACTAAAAAAAATAACATGGTAATTAGCAAAATTAACTAAGAAAGGTAACATGGTATTTAGTTAAATCAACTAAAAAAGGTACCATGGTATTTAGCTCATCTAAGAAAGGTAAGATGGTATTTGACAAAAAGGCAATAAAATATTTAAAACTAATTTTAAAAAATTAATACGATATTTATCCAAACTAAATAGAAAAGGTAACGTGGCTTTTTAGACAAACCAACTAAGAAAGTTAACATGGAATTTAGCTAAACTAAATAAATACCATGAATTTATAGTATAACGTAATTTATTTTTCGTATTACAAATATTTTTATTCTTAATAAAAAGTAGAGAGAATACTATAATTTTTAATGAGTAATATAAAGTTGTTTTGAAATCAAAAGAATAATGGCCCATTATGGGTACCAAGGAATTGAAATCCCCCATTTGTATTTTTATTTTCCTCGTCTAATTCCTTCATTTAAGCTAATATTTATTTTATAATACGATACGTCATGAGAAAATCTTATTGAATAACTGCGTTCTATTTTTATTTCACAACGAGCTTAAGAATACGAATCAAGAATTGCTTTGTTTGTCACGTTCGTATCATCTATATATAGAAACACTGAAATGTTATATTTAGAATCACTTACTATTTTTATCACTTGTTATCTCTTTATCAATTGTTCGTCACTGCGTACTATATTTAGATAATGCTAAAAGCGGGACATCAAATGCAATTAAAATGCACCAAATGGCAACAAATAAGGTACAAAAATTTTTCACGTATATATTCTTATGAATATCTCAGATCTCTTCTAAAGATATGACTATGAAATCATCCATTATTAACACACTCACAGGCAGTCCGGTTATAACCGTCATTTGCATATATGCGACTCAACTGCATCATAAATACAAATGACGGCTATATCCATCAAAATAAAAAAGAATTACATAAATGTGTGTGTGTGTGTGTTTTTTTAATTTATCACACTCATCAGGATATTGCTCCATAAATATTTCAACAGAAAGGTCACTTTAACTTGGGAGATAAAAATATGACATTGTTAGCTCTCTCCACTTTTTAAAACTGTCCGTGAATGTATTTAAAAGAAGTAGTAAAATCGCAAAAACACTCCAATTCGAAATTATGATGTATTTTAACTTTTAGTCTTCTCCAAGTCATTAGTCTTCTTCAAACAAGTAATATAAAAAGAAATTAAAAGTCAATTTCTATTTTCGCAAGAATTGAACTCGTATTCTTCACCTCCCCGTGAAAAATACTGAAATCCTTGCATTTTACCGATTGAGCTACTGCCCGTCTATTTCAATTTTCATTACAACTTGCTGAAACTCTATTTAAAGTATTAAAATTAATAATTAATGAATTAATATTTGAAAAAACTGTATTAACATTAAGTGCCATCCACTACTAGTTTAAAAAAAATGCATTTGAACTTGAGTGAATGAATAAAAAGTATTTTATTAACGATCGATATATAAATATATATAGAAAGAGTGTGAACTAATAGTAGGAGTTGAAAAATTAATAATTAATTAAGAAATTAACAAATTTCAAGCTATGTTTTTCAGAAAACCTGGTAAATTAAAAATAAAGCAAATAAAATACATTAAATCTTTTATATGGTTTCTGTTGAAACAGAAGATCCAAAATGAGGTTTAGACCAAATCTGTCCTGGGAAATTTATTTACATGTCCGTGTGCCTGTAGCCCAATAACTCAAAAATTTAACAAGCTAGATAGAAAAGATTTCTCATATGATTTTATAATATTATTTGTAGTTTTATAGATTGCGTTTGATTTGTAGTAGATCAACGAGATAGTCCATCAAAAGAAAGGCATAAGATATATAAGTCCACATTTTTTTTTTTTGGGGGGGGATCTATAATTTTATAGAAAAAAAATGCCATACCAAATTTAGTTCATTAACTTTATTTCATTTTTGTATTATTGCATTCACACGCTGTCCGACAAATGAAGTACTAACTACCGAAAATGGGCTAATTATTACTTCTACTCAGACAAAAATCTAACTACTACTTATACTAATGCAACGATCTAACTATTACTTCCCTAATATGAGAACAAAATCATTCCTCTTTATTTAGTGTATACATCCACAGTGCATAACAATAAGATAGCAAGAAAGCCCACAGGCAAGCGAGGTGCCGAAGTTACGGAATAGTACGTATTAAACGATATCAACCACAGAAGTTTCTTCACCCAGATATCAGTGTATACATTAAGACATAATAGCGTGTTTAGTGAGGATATAAGTTAGTTGCACGGCTACAGTAAAATCAAAAGTGGTAAACTGCACGCCTAACAGTTCATTAGAAATAAATAAATCGCACAGCCGCAAAGAAGAGAGAATATATAATAACTCGCGTGCTTACTCATGATATATCTTTACTTTTATTCTTTATGCAGCCGTAAAAGTATAGTATTAATTTTTTTCTTCATATGGCATAACTTAAATTTTAGAAGAAAAAATTTAGTTATTTGTTTAAAAATTAACTGTTTGAAAAATGTAATGTAATACGAAAACGTATAGTCTCCATAAATGTTCTCCACACAAAGGTACTTTAAATTAAAATCAGGTGTGAAATACGCTGTATTTTTCTCTTTGTCATTTGCATGAAGCATGTTTTCTCCTTTGTATGATATTATTTCCAAATTTTTCTTTACTTCATGCATGCCAGAATTTGTCATAGGCACTGGTAGAAATTTTTTCAATGTTCATTGTGCATATTTTTTTATCATATATTTGATATCAATTCAATTTAGCATTGTCATTTGATGCTGGGAAGCATCACTTATTTGTTTTCGAATTAGTTTTGAAGATTTTTTTTCTTTTTCTTCTGTCGATTCATCGCAATCATTCCGCTTAAGGGAATTTGATATTGTTACGAAATTTTCTTTACCGGGGTTCGTTTGGATAGTGGAAGTGATATGGTGTGTAGAACGCTCGATCAGCAGGCAGAAGTAGAATAAAAACAACGGCGTTTATTTACACGAAGACACACAGGACAGCACAAAGCGACAACTATGTACAGCACAGAAGACGATTATCTTCACCCGAGACGTGTAGCATACAACAGCACACACAGCAGCATACAACCAGAATCTACTGCAGACAGTAGCGCACAGCTCAGTTCAGCACGAGCTTGACAGTCGCTTCCGACTACTCCATCTTCTACTTCTCCGACTCTGACTCGGATTACTGACTAGACTTCGTCTATTCCGCTTACTCTTCTTCGACCACTCCGTCCACTCTGACTACTGGCTTGCCTGCTCTGGCAGCGGTGGACCCTTTTATAGGTCTCAGGAGGCGGGGCTAGAAGCCTCTCAACCAATCAGGAACATTCGAAGCGTATCTCGGTTCCTACTGGATGAATCGGGAAAATTCTCGAAGTTTCGGGTATTATCTATTTTGGCGCTAAAGTCGCCAAATGGTCGCCAAGTTTGTCGCCAAGCTCTGGGGCCTCCAACGCGCTAGTCCCATTCAGATGACTGTAAAACTTTCTTTCTATTGATGGAACAAACTATGCTGGGAAGCCGAATTGCAGGTTTGTAACAATATTTTTGGTCTGTCCACATTTCCAGGAGGTTTGTGATTATGCTTTGAAATAGATTTCAAACTAACTAACTAACTATACTGTTGGAGTCCAATTACAATTCGCAGTGCATTGAGCATGACGATTATAATGATACACTAGAAAGCACGAAATCCTTCTATGTGGAGCTATATGAAAATAAAAATTTGAGTAGTGGAGTTCAAGGCCTTATTCCGAGTTCCACAATTTTCATGCGGCTGGGAGTGATTGTAAAGACTCAGTTCAATCGGCCTGAAACCCTGGTGACCACTGTGACATTCCTTTTTCCCACACTCGATAATTGGCATTCCCGGCCATTCTTCATCAAAGGAAATCCCACAGTGTTAAGTGCCTCCAGATTGCCAAATGGGGAACCTTCCTTTTAAGTATGGTCATTTGGCCAATTAGTACGAGTCCAGATAAGGAACCACAAGGGCGTTTCCCAGGGAAATAAATCGTGTCTTCGAAAGGCGACAGTGTCAAACACTCCATAAATCTTCAGATGCCCAGATGTCCTTAATTTTTCCCATTGTGGAGAGTGGATCATCAATGGACATTTCCCACGGTCAACCAGAGACCATTCAGGTTTGTTCTGAACGGTGATTGGGTATCAGGGAGCCCAAGTGTACCAATGCGGACAGGAGAAGTGGAGTCAGAGAAAAATAAAAGGTGAGATTTTTTGGAAGAAGCGGAGAAGAGGAGCTTGGTGTGAAGTGGACTTCTGAGGGAAAATTCCAACCCGAGAGCTACCCCTGTAGTAGCCTGAGACCCCAACCGCCTGTTAACTGTTCTTGTGAAGGTGTTTTCACCGAATTTGTTCGAGGAACTATTCTTGTATTAAATTTCGTGCTGTAAATAGCATCATTCATTTAACCTAGATGAGAAAGTTGTTTTTATGTAAATAAGGCTGTAAATAAAGAAAATTGTATATAAACGCTACCCTTTATCGGACAAGATCAAGTCATCACATGAGTAATACCTTTATTAGGGAGCAAGCAAGAAGGATTCGGGGAGACCACTCTCGCTTTTTGTATATGAAGCATATGAAGATTACTTATGAAGCATGAAGATTCTTATGATATACTACAAAGCACAAAATCTTCTTATGTGTTACTATGAAAATAAAAGATTGAATAGTGGTCTTCATTACTTTGTTGCAAAATTCACAATTTTTATGTTGCTGTGAGTGAATAATACCTCCATGGTTGTTGTATATTAAGCATATGGCGATTATTTATGAAGACTACCAAATAGGCAAAAACAACAAAATGAAAAGTTTACTATCGTTGAATCAGTAACTAACCCTGCTACAAATATTTCCATACATAATTACTTATTTCAAATTCTTTATTAAGAACTTTTAAAAGTGTTGATCAAATAATGGTATTTTTTACTTAAGATCTTCAATGTCACGGTATTCCGAACTTTCTATCTGAATACGAAACGAATCTGCAACACAATCGCAGGACGCGGATTACAGTTATAGGCAGTTCTTTCAGATGATCAGCTGTCGATGCAAACTGAATCCACCGGAGCTGCGAGCGAAAATTATAAATTACAATTTCATGCTCCTCTGGTTCCTTTAATCCGGGAAGATAAAGGGCCGGTTTCGAACAAACATAAGCCCCTCCACCTTCCTCTAAAAATGTTCGGTTGTCTTCCGCAGATGGCACACTCGAACAAATTCGGTTATTTCTCATTCTGCGCTTGGTGGAACAGCATCGTTTCGCATTAGAACATGAAAGCGTGCCTATGCCAACAGATTTTCCATCTGCAGGAAATGGAAAGGCGGGAGATAACTGGTTTCATTATAAGGGCGAGCTTTTATTTTTTTGGAAATCCACCGTGATCGGGAATTCCGTGTTTTGGAAAGAGAAAATAGCGGAGGATTTTTGAGCAAGGTGGTTGTCTCGGCAGTCAGATGCGTGTATCATGACCGTTAGTGTTTCAAAGGAATTAAATCCGTTTGGAAGATTGTGTGAGGAGAGGTCCGGAAGAATTGCGATTGGAACGCAAACAAACTTTGAACAACTTTATCTTACCGTTAAAACTAATACTTTCTTGAAATTCCCAAATAAGATTTTAATTTTTTTACTACATCGTTTATTAACTTTATTTCATAAAATTGCATATACAGAATAATTTAAGAATCTGTATTATTCCACAAAGTAGAAAAAAGTTTACCTTCTAAATTTTCCTAAAAAAGACGAAAATTCGATTGTATCTCGAAAGACTTTTTTGCATTTAACCATTTAGAAAATAATTTATTATTTTGCGTTTTTACTTTCTTTGATTTTATTTGTTCATACACTTTTATAAATAAATATGCAATCTATAGAGTTTCAAATGTGAATATTATGGCATATTATTATGAGTGTATACATTTGATGATTTATGTAATTAATAGTTCTTAAACTAAGATTGTAATATGTAATTTAACATTTTTAATTAAAATGACAAGCTCTTAGCCCACAACGCTATTTTAATCAAATCAGTCACCTATGATTAACTAAGTCAGTTGAAAGTATTACATTAAATTATAGTTGCAACTGGAAGTATTCTGATCGGTTATTTATGAATGCAAATGACAAAATCTTTTGGCAAGTAAACATTGGAAAAATTTGTACACTTATAAAGATTGTAAGCCATATTAAAATATTATCTGTGCAAAAATAAAGTGCAAGTATTTATTAAAGCATCATGAGTTTTGAAATGAACAAATAATTGACAAAATCGGTAAAATGGTGAGGCTGGGGAATCGTCATCGTTTATTCACAGTGAAAGTGTACAGTAAAACGATGGTCTTAAAATTTATCCCAAAAAGATATGTGATCATTGATGATTTATGTAAAGGTCCATAAATTTTCATATGCCATGAAAATAGCGAGATTCGACCAGTGGTTGATGCTGTGGGTAGAATCTTTCGTTTTCCTGAATATTTTAATATATAGATGTCTTTATATTTTACAACACATAAGATACTGGCCATTCTTTTAACAACAAAAGCTCACAGGCGGTGAACTCGCCCATATATTTATTATAATCAAAAATTCTCAAAATCATTATTTTGTGCATAATTTCGCCGTTATCGAAGTGATAAATGAAATAACTAACTTAACTATAGCATGAATCTTAGCTGCAACACTGTTATTGACAAAAGCGAAAATATACGACAATGTCTTATCCGAGTTACAATGCAAACACTGTTAAACGCAAACTTCGAGGCGTCCATGAACCAGAAATATAAAACTCGTCCCATTAACGATACATCTTCTCAGCATTTTACACAGAAAGGAAATCAGAATAGAATCGAAGGTATGTGCACTCTACCCAATTACTATCATTGTATTACAAGCTACTAGTCACTTCTTTAATATCTTCCAATTACTAATTATTTGATCGACATAAATCGCTAGTATGAACCGGAATTTCATTTTGTTTGACTCCATTATGAAAAGATCTATTCAAACAGTTTTCAGTGCATGGCTATCAACTTCATATATTTTGGTAGACAAACCGTTTATTAGACAAGGGCCTTCCATCAGTACTATTCCATCCATGTCCTTAAAAAATGATTCATTTACTCTCCACCCAGCATGCATGAGTTCTTAAAAAGTACCATATAACTGAAAAAACAAGTTATTACCTTCCACACAAGTCATGATCAAGTATTAATGATTTGAATGCATTAGACAATAAAATAATTATTGGTTTTATCTTCAAAATATTAGAAATTCTGTGACAATGAGATTTCGACGGATTTTTTTTCCCCTAAAAATATCGAATTTGAAGCTCACAGTAAAAGAAAGAGAAAAGTACAGCTTCACGGAACTAGTTAATTCTTTTCAATTACAAAAATTAACAGATCGAAGAATAGCATTCTCGTCTGCGAAGTTCGCCAAAAAAAAAAAGGTCTATCATCATCTTCGTTAGTCAGAAAGTAAGCCAAACGCCTCGCCATCCGTAAAAGAGGAGGCTTCCCGAAACAAGACCTTGGCGAAAATCTGCTCATTTGTCCCTCTTACTCAGGTGCCATAAATTACATTTAATGAACTTCCAAATGACCGAGCTGTTTTAAATCAACCTTCGGGTTTACAAACCGGAGTGGCGAATAGAGAAGCACTTTAATCTGGTTTCCTCTTGCCAAAAGGAAGATCTTTAATCTTCGAGTCCTCAAACGTCATCAATCCTTCCAAGGTTTGATTTGGCGATGGTTTAAATTCCCCCATGAAGCAGATTGAATTCTTGGGGCGACCACAAAGATCTGCCGAGTCGTTTGTTTCGTAGCGTTTTAAAGCCTCCCTTGACAGAGTAATGCATTTTGAAGAAGTAATGCTCCCACCGTTACAGACGCGTGCAATTCGAGACAAATTGCTCAGATAAAAGTTGTTAGAGAGAGAGAGAGAGAAAGGGAAACCTCGCCAGGCTGAGGTGGAATATGTATGCCTTGGAAATTATATTCCTGGTTCGCATTCCGTGAATTTGAGACCAGGGAAGTGAAATGGGTGTCGTTTGAAGGGTGGGGCGAATGAGCAAAGACAACTAGTATGTCTCTCCATGTCTATTGTGGGAAACGAGTTCAAATAAATGTGTGCACAATTGTATCAGCCAATACTAACTCTTAATTTAGTACCTTTTAATTTCTCCTAATAGGTACCACAAAGTAATAACTTCCCGATTGGACTATTCAGGATACCTGAGACGGAAAATCAAGTTAAATAGTCAATTGGACCAACAACACATAATTTAACAAAATATTTAATATACAATATTAAATTAACTCGGATGGTGCTTAGTTTAATTTAATTATATTAAAGCAACACTAGGGCTATTTTCGGACGGACCTCGTTATTTTGAACTGCAATCAGAGGACGAGGACGACACGATGATGTGGACGACGAGTTGGCATTCTCCTCCACAAGTTTTTACACCACACCAGTGAAAAGACGTTTCGCCCCGATGGATTTAACGTACACCAGACCCACTTACATGACAGTTCTTCGTAGGAATCCGGTCTCGAACCAGAAATCCTCCGATTCCGAAGCTGAGACCTTACCACCAGACCACCACGGTCCACACTTGGATAGTGCCTTTCACTCATGATTTAAAACGGTGCATCGTTTTTGACGTTTTCTTTATTTATTTTTCAATTTTGATGATTAAAAACGCATACAGAATGATAAAAAGATGTAGATTAATTTTTCAAAGAAATTCGACTTAAAACAATTATGCATATTTATTTTTCTAAACAATAAACAAATCTTTTGTATTAGGTGAATAATTATGCACCTAATTACTTTTCCGAGTGCAAAGGGTTAATATAGTTAATAAGAAATAATTTAATTAATATAATATATAATATTAATGAAAATATTTATGATAAATTAATAAATATATACATTTAGTAAATTATTTCTTAATTACTAAAAATAACTGTCGGATAATTAACTGTCTGACAAGGTAGATAAGAAAGTGGTTCTTCACGGATAATTTAGAAATTTCAAAGATTGGCGAAGTTTGAAGAAAAATCAGAAGCAGCATAAAAAGTAATTCTTCTTTTTCTAAATAAAATGTGATTTTTAATTAAAACAATATTACAGTATTTATCAATTAAAATGATTATTAAAATTGACAGTATAGAAAAAAGAATGGCACTGAATAATACGTATCTGCAATGTTTTTTAACTAGAAATTTCTCAATGAAAATAATACTACAGCAGATTTAAAGACAATGTTTGTAGTCAATTTTGTAAATCGATGTTTTGTAAAAGTAATTAGCAGAAAATTTTTTTTTAACCGTCATATATTTGCCAAAGGAGTATTCTATATGAATATTTTTTAGATTAGATTAAAATTCAATTAATTCCATTCTCAGAAATAAATTGTTTCAAAAATCTCCAAACGAAAATTTTTTTTATTTATTAAATTCAAAATTCTAATGAAAAATTCAAAGATGGGATCAGATATTGGTGTTTATTGGCGCAAAACTAAATATTGCTATACTGCTTCAAAAAGTAAAAAAACTTATGACGCTGGAATGCGTAGTCCTAAAAGTATAGAAACCCGAAAGTTTAAATCTATATTTATAAATAATATAGATGGTAAAGAGGATAATGTTTTAAAATTCTGCAATGAAAGCAAATATATAATTTTTTTATTTATATTTTAATAAATTAGCTGCGCCTACTTTTCAAGGATATCAGTATTAGAAAAAAAGTTGTTTCTGTATAATAAATAAATATTCTTCTAATTATATGTGCTAAATAAAAAAAATCTAAATATTAAAAAAACTCCAAAACTACAATGAAACAAAATTAATAAAATACTCTCAAAATAAAATGAAAATTCTTAACTATTAATAGTTAGATTCAAAATGTAATTACATAGCGATTTTAAATCTTTCAAGATAGAAAGCATTTCTAGAGAATTTCATTCAATTAAGCTGTTAAGAATTTATGGATGAAATACATTTTCTTTGAGAGTAAGAGCCGCTTCTCTTAAATAGTTTATATTTAATATAAGCTTTTGAATTTCATAAGAGAGATCCATTAATCTTACATGTAAAATGAGTACTCTAGTTAATTGAATAAAATCCGGTTAAATTTTAGGCAAGAGCTTTTATAACTAGATATTTCAAATGAATGTATATAGGTTTTCTGATAGTAAACTTTTATTATTGCAAATAATGATAATAAAATAAAATCAATATCCTTAAAAGGAAATTAAATATAATATCAATATATTGAAATAGTAAGACTTAAATAAATAGAACGAAAAATAGTTTTTCTTAACTGATAGATATTTTGTTTAATAATTCAATGCACAGTTTTATCAAAACATTTTATTCAAACATTATTTTCATTTAGAATAATTCAAAAAAAGAAAAATTAAAAATATATATATATATATATTAAAATTTATTTACATTTTTAACAAAATCACAGCGAAAATTAATGAAAAAATATATTTAATACATAAATTTAATATAATATCAATCTATCGAAATTGTAACATTTTCATAAAATAAATAAAAGCAAAAAATATAATTTTTTCAAAATCTATATCTATACTTATAATAAAGCTCAATGTGTGTGTGTGCATGTGTGTGTGTATGTGTTGGCGCTCTACAGGCCAGATCATTCAACTTACAGCTACCAAATTTGGCACGTGTATACCTTGGACACCGGGAACGTGCACCTGGGGTTTATTTTTTCTAATTTTTAGTTGAATTTTATTTATTTAAAAATTAAGCGAAATTTTGGCGTGCTTCTGCTATAACTTCCGAAAATTTTACAGCACAAAAAAGATTTTTACATGAAGTTAAAGATCAAAAATTTATCTTTTAAATGATGCCAATGTTTTAACCTTAAAATTAAATTTCTATTTTTAATGAATTTTTAAATAAATATTTTAATTATATTTTCAACAATTTTTTCCGTACAAAAAAAAATAAAATTTAAGCTGCACGAGCATGTGTCGCATTCATGGGAAAAAAAATAGCTTTTTTCAAAGTGTTGCCATCACATTGCTCCAACTAAAGCTCCAACTAAAAATAAATTAAATCTTTTTGGAAATGAAATCTGCAAAAATATAATTTTTGGCACGTGTCTGTAAGAAATGAAACAAATAAGAAATATTATTTTTTCTAAAAAATAAATTCAAGAAAAATTATTTTATGATCTTTTACACTCTCTATATTATTAATCCAATAAATCAGTTTTATTTTAAAGCAAGTTTTGTTTAATATAAACAGAATATCCATTCAAATCAGGGCCATACAGCTAATTTGTAAACCTTTGGTAATGGACACAGATCTGCTAAAATGGTCTAAATGGAAAATGATTATATTTTATGTAACTTGATTCAATAAATGCTCTAATAAATAATGAATTTTTGATTTCATATAAAGCTTCTGCTGTGGAAATCACGATTAACAAAATATTCTTGAAACACTAATATTTTAAATAAAAAGAGTTAATTTCCAATCAACTAAATCAATCACTGAAACTGATTGATTTATGAAAATTTTAATATCACTATTCAATAAAAAAAAGGATAATTTTAGATTTTCCATCGATCGTTTCAAAGAAAATACGCCAATCAGTGCGCAGGTTTCTCAAGATTAATTGGCCTAAGATTATGAAAATGTTGAGTTTTTCTAAATTTTTAGCATTCAAAACTTCATAAATAAGTCTTAGTTGATCGTGAAAAATAGAAACATTCATTTATTTATTTAAAATTTGGTGTTCCCAGAATATTTCTGAGAATATGATACCTTACTGCATTAAATTTAGACTCCATAATTTTTGAAATATATTTATAGGCCGGAACAAAATAATATTATTGATTTCATTTCAATCCTTTTGAAAGCAAAACTAGAAACTGAATTTTATGCTGAATCTGAGAAATTTTTGTTGAATTATTGTTTTAGATATTACATAAATTATGAAAAATATTTTGTAGTTCACATAAGACTTATATACCGAGCGATTCTGTTTGCAATAATCACATTCAATAATAATAATAATAAATAAATAACAATAAAGATGATAAATAAAATAAAACGCTTGGTTTTATTTAAAAATATCTTTATATTAATTGCAATTTCTTCATCTCCACTTTAAATTAAAGTTGAAGTTTTACTGGAAATGACAACAAATTAGCAAAATATATATAGTAAATTGAACGAAACGATCTAAACAGTAGTATAAGTTTGGTATGACTATCAAAATTTGAAGATTAAAAATGTTTTGTTTGAGAATCTATTAAGAGACCAGTGACTTAAAATATTTAATTGCAAATTGTATCGATCGGTAATACTGGCGAATCCGCTGGTCGCCAAAGGCGGCTAGTTGTTCAATATTTTGCTTAATCCTTAAATGGATAGTTTTATAAAAATATTTTATTCAAACTTTGTTTTCATTTAGAATAGTTCAAAAAAGGAAAATGTGTAGGAAAAATTATAAAAGAATTATTATAAATTAAAATTTATTTACATTTTTTCATAAAATCACAACAAAAATTAATGAAAAAACATATTTAATATATGATTTTAATATATTGAAATCTTATGAGTTTCATATAATAAGTAGAAAAGAAAAATAGATTATTTTCGAAACTGATGAATATTTTGCTTAATCCTTAAATGCATAATTTCATAAAAATATTTAATTAAAACAATATTTTTATTTAGAATAGTTCAAAAAAGGAAAATACATATAAAAAATTTATTTAAAAATTCATTATTCATCAAAATTTTTTACTTTTTTTAATAAAATCACAGCGGAAATAAATTAAAAAATACACTTAATATACTTTAAAAATATACTTAATTTTTAAAATTCATTCAATTTCATTTTTCGGAAATCAATTTAAAAAATTTTACTTTTAAAAGTTTATCTAAAAAAGACAGAACAAAAAAGAAATCAATGTATTCTACTGACGTTCAGCAAAAAATAAGCATTTAAAGATAAAGTGAAGACACGAAAAGGCTTAAAGTACAAAATTAATAGATGAAAACCTGTCAAAAGATTAATCAACATAATTCTTACAAAATTTCAATTAACTTAAGCATGTCATAATATGAATAGTGGATTTCAATTATTTAAAAATATGGGGTTTTACTAAAAGAAAGCAAAACTGGGGGACACAAAGATTCGAAATCTACAAAAATATTTCCACATTTTCCCCTGATGATATTATGGGATTACTGAAGTCCGAAAATGGGTGAAATTCTTAAAAAAGAAACTAAGTGGATATGAAAGAATGGGAGTAATAAAAAAAAAAGCAAAAGCAGAAAAAAATAATAAAAGGCAAGATAATTATAACTACGAAAAATCGTTATAAATTCAGAAAATAGAAAATTATGGCTACAAGAGCTTTGCAAAAATTTCAGTATATTTACGACAGCAAATTTATTGCACTTTCCAAAAAATCTAACAGAAGGGTTAATGGATAGCAGCAGAAGCCTTGGTTTCACTACATTTAATCTTTCTTCTTGATATATCGACCATTTGTTTTAACTTCAACCCATCAACCATGTCACATCTAATCCGAGCTATAAAGAGTTATCTTGTAAGCTTATTTTGATGCACACGTCATTATGATGATGTAAGAAAATGCATGTTAACGTTATTGATCGCTCAAAAGTATAGGATCTGTCAGCTTTATTTTGTTGCCACATCTATTGCTTTTAAAATATTTGAAATATGTCACTAAGCAAATTTCTAAATATTCTTCTGAGATGTTAACACAACAACAGAAGAAATTTTTGTTAACAAAAATTTTAAAAAGAACTAAGGACTTGTGAGACCAGCTTCTTATCCACTATTTCAATAATATTAATTTAATTATGTCAGTTTTAATGGACTGCATCTTATCACATACGCATTATTTTAAATCACAATTGCACAATCAAGATCCAAAAGGATAATAAAATTTAAAGAAAAAATCTGAGTAAATTTTAAGTGAGTATCCACCATGTTCATATCATAGTGGCTCAAAATATGCATTTGGGCATTTTGTATGATTTTCTTTGCAAATTGACGCTAAGAACCTTTTAATACATTTATCTACGAAGCATCCCCACCAAGTGGCGTCTCAGATTTGATGATGAGAAGCTTCCGATATGGTTGTTAGTTCTCACTGCCTGGGTGGGTACAAAATGGTGTGGGGTCGGCTACCCTCTACCGATGAAGGGGTGTACTTCTCACGGGAGGGGTTGCACGGTGGCTGGTGATCGCCATTAGGACTCAACCTCAGTTCCCTCCAATATTGTGGCAGCGGTCTAGTCATTGAGATTTATTCGTATGCTTCAGGGCTAGTCGGACTAATTAAATTGCGATTATCTACTAAACGTAATAAATTTAGCATATGAGATTTTCGATCGATAAATTTTATAAAATTATCCAGTTTTCATTTTGTCTTTGGTGAAAATCTTTTTTTATCATATAGACGCTAACGTACGAGATACAGAAATCGCTCTTCTTACTTATCGTCAAATAACAACAGTCAGATGTTTTTTAAAGAAAAAAAATCACCTTACGAATTTTACAGTTGCATTGAACTCAATGCTCTACTTAGTTAATTAATAAAATATTACTAGAAATGCTCTGCAAATGATTCGCCATGTCACCAAAAATTATATCCAATCAGAAGAAAGAAGATATTTAAAAAAAAAATCAAGAAAAAGGCTTAAAGAAAGTTTATCGAGAACAAAAATAGACTTAACCAGATGGGTAATCTTTACGACTTGCCTATGGAAATTAATTTTATACCTTTCAAAACAATTATCTTACAAAAACAATCTTTGCATTATTTTAAGTTTCGAAAAAAAAAATTATTCAATTCGTTTTCATATAATTTCCCCCTTATCTTTAATAATATTTTCAATACATAAACTGAAATAATGTTTTATGTACTACAATGGAATTCAAACACATCCATAATAACATTCAAGTCCTCCCGCTAGTGTGGTGTGGAAGTTAGGAGAGGGGGTGCTAGTTCAAGTTTCGTCCTCGTCATCTGACCGTTATTCAAATTATGAGGTTACTAATTTTCGTTATAAAATATCCCTAGTGTTGCTTTAAAAAAAAGTGATGTTAATATAATTGAACTGAACTGAACTGATCAAAATATTCAACTGGATGCTTTTGCCAATCAATAACACAGTAGTAAGATTTTCATTTCCACTTTTATCTTGTAATTTATACATCTTTATTATTTAGTAATCCGATTTATTTTCAATTTTTTTAATTGTATATAACAAGGCGAAAAAAAAATCAGAAAATGCAGTTCATATCAATCATTTAACAACCTGAAAAGTCAATAATTTGGCCGAAAACGCTGACTGGCAAAAGCCCCGGTATCATTTAGTAGCAGACAACATAAATGATACATAAAAACTTAATCCCACACATTGCCAAGATGAATTTTCCCAAAAGTTTCACACACTGGTGAAAAACATTTCACATTTTCAGACTTCAATATCATTTAAAAAACCCATCTCACGCTCATGTCTATTTTTATCTTATCCGATTCCAACTGCCAATAATGTCTACCTGGAATTTGTCATTAGTCCTCATTCCGCAGTATCTCTTTCCATCAATTCCTCATAACCCTCGTATCTCCCACGGCCATTTGCCTCCGTTATAAATCTATATTAGACTAATGTTTATACACACCATTCTGTCAAATCGCGCCCAACGACGATTAGTAGAGGCATTTAGTTGTTGGGGCACTGATAGCGGGATATCTATCTGCCTTGGCGACTAGAGCGATCCGGTCCATTAGGGGTCTTTAGCGTAATGCAGGGAGGATCGCGTGTTGACCGACAGTGCTTTAAACGGATTACCAATCGAAATTCCGATTAACATGGGAGACGACCGAGTGGCCGGGCAATCACTTACGACATCCACCCCGCCTTCAAGATTAGCTAGAAAGATGCAGCCGGAATTTCGGATTCGAATGAAATGGTCGAAATGGCAGCAGTATTGAATTGTATTTAGATCCACAATAATTTTTCTAATGTGATCAGGTATAAAATGAAAAATAATCAAAATTAATGGTTTTGACATTAAGGCTGTAGAACTCTAACGTAATTAGCTGAATCTAAAATATTTAAGAAATAGACTTACTGAAATTATTTTAAAGAAGTAAAGTTTTAAAAGTAAACATAAATTATTTTTAAAACGCAAACTTTTAAACGGAAGCATAGTTTTTTTTTAAACGTAAACATAAATTCTTTTAAAAAACGTAAACTTTTAGACGTAAACACAAAATCTTTCAAAGACGTAAACATAATTTTCTAAACGTAAATTTTTTAAAAGTAAACACAAATGCTTTTTAAAACGAAAGATTTTAAACATATACAAGGTCGTGGTGGCCTGGTGGTAAGGTCTCGGCTTCGAAACCGTAGAGTTTCGTGTTCGAGACCCTATTCCACAGAAGAACCATCGTGTAAGCGGGTCTGGTGCACATTGAATCCGTTGGGACCAACTGTCCTCCCGCTGGATATGGAAGTTTGGAGAGGGGGTGCCAGCTCAGGTGTCGTCCCCATCGTTTAACCACAACGAGGTCCGTCCCAAATGTGTCCCTAGTGTTGTTTAAAAACGAGCCGCTACTATAACTAAACTAAACGTAAACAAATTCTTTTAAAAATGTAAACTTTTAACACTTTGAAATACTTTAAAAAACTTAAAAATTCTTTTAAGCATTTTACTATTCTTTTTCTCTCAATAATTTTATTTGGATATATATGCCATGCGTTTGTTAGCGTAAAAAGAATTGGAAAATAATTCGAAACTAGTTGAATAATAATTACTATATTAAGAAGTCGAAACTCTCACGCGTAAAATTCTGAAACTAAACAAATCTGAGCATTCATAGCTTTCTAGACCCAGTCCAAGATTCACAATTTTATGTGGTGTGGAGAAGGTAAAAACATCTTTATTATACGGTATGGAAAAATGTTTTAGGGGGTCCCTTCCTGTTGGTTAAAATTGTGATTTAACTGTATTCTTTTATTAAACATTCATTACTTGTTTCCAT
The DNA here is from genome assembly GCA_026543865.1 of Argiope aurantia. Taxonomy (NCBI): domain Eukaryota; kingdom Metazoa; phylum Arthropoda; class Arachnida; order Araneae; family Araneidae; genus Argiope; species Argiope aurantia. Next base: position 175,953 of record JAPMOR010111414.1, on the reverse strand, counting down.
ACTGATGTAATATCACGGGTTAGGAATGATTAATTTTCAGAAAATTAATGGATTCATAACTGATAAAAACATAATGCAAATACACAGAACGATAACCAAGAGTTTAGTAATAAAGCATTTACAAATGCGTATTGTGCTACATCATATGATGCGCGCCACGAAATATGTGTTGGATATTCAAATTAAATAGGTCGGTCACAGAGAAATAACCATATTGGTTCCATTATTTTTGTAACCGGACGTGCGGTGTACTTCCAAATTAATTGCAATTGGGTGTTGCTTAGTTGTATATTTATTATGACTGTGTTCACAGACTTGGTATCTGCTGTGTATGCTGCAAGATGCGGAAATTTTAGTTTATTAAAGGATGTAAATTTGTAAAATCACCTGCCTGGTGTTTGGACTCTGTTGATAAATATATATCGTTTTGGATCAAGCACGTAAGTAATGTGTCGAATATTGCTCCATTTTTTAGAACAAAAGAATCTTTAGTGTGAAACATTTCTAAATAATAATACCAAATGGGATTGATATGAGACTAAAAATAATGAAAGAAAACTCAGAATTCCATTTAGAAAACAACAACAATAAAAATGAAAATATATAGTTTCTGCGCCTAACTTATAGTACAGTAATTTTTTCAAATGATTCAGATCTTATATGAAAAAGAATGATAATAAATATTTTGAAAACACGTTTCTATTAGTCCACTAAAATGTAGAAAATATTATTTCTTTTTTCCAAAAATCTGGGGGTCAAAGAAAGCATCCTAAAAGTATAAAGCGCAAATGTAAATCAATTTTCCTTCTTTTGGTATTCATTATAACTTAATTGTCACGGTTTTTTCAACACTTCATGCCTTAAAGCTTTTAATCTGATCTCCACTCCTTTGATAAAATCTCAACATATTAAAAGTGTGCCATTTAAAAAAATAATAATTTTTATTTATTTTCTAATTTTTAGTCCTTAGTATTTCCAAAATTCATTATCATAAGCATATTAAATCTTGAATTATTTATTTTTGTAAGTCACTAGGAGATGTCACCTCTCATATCAAATCAAAATTAAATTAAAATTAAACGAACATTTGAAAAATTACTTTCTGGAATTTTAAAACTATGTATGCCATCCAGAATTAGCAATGTACAAAAGTTTAGAAATCTAAAACATCAGGAGAAGAAAAAAAATAAGTAATAACTATTGGAAATTAATAATTAATCAACTACATTTTCGCATACAAGAAACAAGCCAATGACTTTCAAAAATACACATTTGTTAATATTGTTACGAAATTTCTTTACCGGGGTTCGTTTGGATAGTGGGAGTGATATGGTGTGGGGAACGCTCAAATCAGCAGGCAGAAGTAGAATAAAAAGAACGACGTTTATTTACACGAAGACACACAGGACAGCACAAAAGCGACAACTATATACAGCACAGAAGACGATTATCTTCACCCGAGACGTGTAGCATACAACAGCATACAACCAGAATCTACTGCAGGCAGTAGAGCACAGCTCAGTTCAGCACGAGCTTGACTCCGCGCTGCTCACCGTCGTTTCCACCTCCTCCGCTCCGTCTTCGGACTTGGATCACTGACTTCGTCGACTCGACTCCGCTGCTCTCGAACTCGGACTACTCCGTCGTCTCTTCTTCGACCACTCCGTCCACTCTGACCACTGACTACTGGCTTTACTCGTCTCCGTCTTCGGACTACTCCGTCGTCTCCTCTGGCAGCGGCGGTCGCTTCCTTTTATAGGTCTCAGGAGGCGGGGCTAGAAGCCTCTCAACCAATCAGGAACGCTCGAGGCGTATCTCGGTTCCTACTGGACGGATCAGGAAAATTCTCGAAGTTTCGGGTATTATCTATTTTGGCGCCAAAGTCGCCAAATTCGTCGCCAATTCGCCAAAAGGTCGCCAAGTTTGTCGCCAAGCTCTGGGACCTCCGACACGCTAGTCCCATTCAGATGACTGTAAAACTTTCTTTCAATTGATGGAACAAACTATGCTGGGAAGCCGAATTGCAGGTTTGTAACAATATGTTAAACATCAATTACAGTTGATGCACTAAAGAACTACATTTTTTTCTTTCTTGTGTACGAAGAATACAAAAAAAAAAGGATTGTAACCATCAAAAAATTAAAATTCGAAATTTTGACAAACCTCCACATTTCAGATTTATCTGAATCCGAAAAATTGTGCTACTAGTCAGAAAATGGAATTATGTCCATCTTTCTGTAAACGCATTAATTCAAAAATGGTTTGAGCTCGAAGGATGAGATATAACTAAATTTGTTCATTTCAATCAAATTTTGAGCGAAATCCATTTAGAGGAAGTCTGACTGTTCAAGTATAAATGAGCACCCTATCTGAGAAACACCAAGAGGTAGACAGAAAGCAAATTTGATGCATAGATTTAGATTATCAAATATTAATCCAAATCTAGACAAGGGTGACCGTTTGTTGATCTTTAATTTCTCACCCATATCAACGCGATGACGCAAAAAAGGTGTTAAAGTGCATATCCGGGTTTCTCTAGCATACATAAAAGCATATAGAATTCTGAACACAAAAACCAGAGCACTCGTGTTCAGGGTTTGGTTTGGTTATATTAACGTCCCGTTTGAAGCAACACTAGGGCTATTTTGGGACGGACCTCGTAATTTTGAACCGCGGTCAGATGACGAGGACGACACCTGAGCTGCCACCCCTCTCTCCACACCACACCACAAAAGACTCGTGTTCAGGGATTTGCCCAAGTTCTAGAATTTTATGTGTGAAGAAAAGAGGTAATATAATTAGAAAATATGATAAAAATTTTCAAGAGACCATTTATGTCAGTAAATTTTAATTATTTTATATTTTTTAATTTTGAGATATCTTCTTTCTCAAATTGATTACCAGATTGCGCTCTTAGTATGGATTGATACTTTAACTTCATTAATAATTAACCGAAAATAAAGTTTTGAGAACCTTTAAACAGTATATTGACAAAGAAAATACACAAAAGCACATAATTACGGACCTAACTTAGGCGAGCGAAAAACCAATTACAAGATTTTATCTTTACAAACAAGAAACAAATCAAGCTGAATAAAAAAAAAATTCACAAAAAGAGTAAAAATGATATTTTTGTTGAAATTAATTTCCATGTACATAAAAAGCAATATACAAATACCGCAGCTAAAAAAGACTATTTTATTCTGTTATTATTCATCATTGATCTTTTCCATCCGATTAATTAACAATATTGCCCAAATTATCAAAAACTATAAAAAGATTATAAGATATTCCTTCTGACATAAGAAAGTTTAACAATTGCACAATGCTGACTTTACAATATGCGTTGAAAGCTTCACCCTTTTCCTCCAATTTCAGTATTTCCATTTCAATGCATCAATTTCTCGTCCCCCCCTCCTCCCCCCCAAAAAAAATACAAAAAAAAAATAAATAAACTTTCCCTCAAGCTAATACCATTACACGATACCAAACAGTAATGTGTTTATTGCTGGAAAAAAATTCTTCTCGTGTAGTGTCCAGGGCGGATATTCTGGTATTTCAAACTTCGGTAGGAGAGCTTGCTCAGATCTCGAGAAAGAAATGGAAGTAGAACACAGAGTAAATAAAACAGAAGTAAAAATCTGGGAGGAAGGTCTTCTTATATCTTTCAAACCCGCAGTACCGCATTCTAAATACGACTGCCCCTCATTTTGATCAAATATCGTACTTTATTCCCTTCCTTTTTTTATTTTATAGTTCTCCAGCTCAAAAGGTGGATTTAAAAAGATAAAGTTGAGGAGATATATATATTTTTTATTCGTTTCCGCCGGATTAGGCATGCCGTAAAATAAACCCGCATAAAATTGAAAAGCGTTTTAAGTTATTCGCGAATCCTGAATTCCGGAAAAAGTAAAGAGAACAATAAAAGAAACTTTTTGTGGGAGCGTCTCCTCGATTTTGAAGATTTCAGAATAAGTCGGATAATATAAGAGTCTTCTTTTTTTCCAAACTAAATACAAGGTTTATAAAGCTAAAGCGAACTTGAATTGATCGTAAAATATAAACCGACCCGATCTTTATTTTAAATTTAAAAATAAAAGCAAATGAATATTGAATCGAGTCTGAAGTGTTTCAAATTTTTCAATGTATATTTATTTCGCCTTCCATCATTTATTGTAAAAAGTTGTTTCGTTTTAATTTAAATTTCAGGCAGCTAAAAAATCACCTTTATTATTAAATTTTCATCAATTTTTTTAAAGAGTATTATCAAAACTCCAATTACTATAAGTGCTGCATGACTGTAAATAAAAATCATACAAGTAAAGAATTCAAAAGTTTTAAAAAGTAATTCCAAAAACATACTGTAATCTTCAAAGACGATATTCACTGTGAATCCAGAACGTCTGTCGTTGTCAAATTATGATTAAATGATTTTCGTAAATAGTTTTTGTTAGTCCGTTTAAAAAGTGGCAACATGCTGTGATTTCTTTTTCTTCTTTAGTATAATTTTTCTTATAAAATTCAATTGAACTTCAATAACATAATGTGATTTTGAGCGGTAAAATTACTTGATTGTATTACTTGTATTACTTGATTGAAGTAAATTCAAAATAAAGAAATTATGGTGAGGGAAGAAAATTTTACTCATAATAAAAATATTGACATCAGGAAATTTTCTAAAAAAAATTTATGAAATTTAGATAAAAAGAAATCATCAGCTAAATTAAATTTGATATACATATTAACAAACAGATTTAAATATTTAAAATGTATCTACAAACAAAAACAAATACAATTAAGTATAATTAATCAGCGCAATTAATCATCATTAATAATGATAAAGTAATTAATCATCATTAATAATCAAGTAAGGAAAAAACTATATGCAAGAAATTTCATTTCGGTTTTTCCAACTAGGAATATGGAGAAAAAGAAATTACAGAGATAAAATTAAAAGAAAAGCTTTCTAAAAAAATATAAATAATTTTGAAAAACAAACAATGCATGAATATAGTTAATTCAAGCTCTTATTGCTCTTATTTCTACTTTCACCAATATGAAGTATAAGAAAACGAAAACATTTTAATCGTCAAAAAATTCGAACTCCAGATTTTGATGCAATTCCAAGCATCAGATCTCTCCGAGACCAATTTTTTTTTTTTTTTTTTTTTTTTTTTTTTTTAGAATTCTGTCGGTTTGCCTCGATGTGAATACCATAATTCAAAAACGCATTGAGCAATATGGAGGAAATTCTTGATTTTGTTATATTTAATATACCAATTATCAGGTTTTTATCAAAAGTCATTCAGAGGAAATTTGTGCAGCTGGTGCGAAATGGTGTGGGGTCGGCTACCCTCTACCGATGAAGAGGCGTACTTCTCAATACAACTGAACACAGTAATAACAGAACAAAAAGAACTGCCGGATTAAATTTGGTACATTGATTTATTATATACAGTATTGATCTTGATCAAATTTGGAATCAAATCTCTGAAGAAATTGGCCACGGTCAATACTTTCATGTCATATAAAGGCGATCTGAAAAATGCAATTATTAATATATAAAATTTAATATATGACTTTGTGACTACAATCGTAGTTCTGCGTCAAATTTCGGTTTCAATCTATCAGTAAAAGCGTGTTTAAAATACCCATTCACTATTCTGGTGATTGTTAATTAAAAGCAGCCATGCGATAAATCACCTAAAAAAATAACCAGTGATTGCTCTCTAATAAGCTCTTTTGTAAATATCCTGTTGTCGATGGCATACGATTAATAATAAACAAAAACTTTTATTAGAAAATATACGAGAATGGTTCTGGGAGACCCTTTTTTCCAGTTATATAACAGAAATAGAACCAGATAATATACAGACATACAAACAGTCAATCTTTCGATGTATCTGGTTACTAAATTTGATATAGGTCTGCAATTTTGATATTGAAACTTGGACCAAATTTTATCTACTGTATCTCCAAAAACTATTACTATCTTTTGCAATCATGTTCACAAACACACAAACAGATCGATTTCATCAATGCGAATCTCGTCGAAATAGAATTGTTTCGATAGAAATATATTATATATATTTGGTATGAAGTCCACATTTCAAATTTCTTCCATCTACCTCATTGCGTGTTTTCAGTTATATTATTCACAGATAGACAGATGATGCGGAAATGCAAAAACTTTCCAATCTATGGACATCAGAAATTTTCAAACGATCGCATACCGAATTTCATTCCTCTATTCTAATGCGTTTCTAAGTTATTGTTTCTAAAATGTCACTTCATTCTAGAAGTGCACACAAACACTTACTCGCCCTCTCTCTAGTCACTTATCATGCCACACAATGCCTTACGTGGCACAAGCGTACAAAAATTGAGAAATATTAACTTTTGGTTTGAATTTAGCCTTTTCACTGAATCTAGCGTGTCACCCCTGGCGAGTTTATTTGGCGATTAATCCATGATATTCGGCCGAAAGTATCCAAAAATCGAATTTGGGGTTCAGACATGTTCTTCCTAACCATTGAAACAAAAATTTGACATAAAACTGTACTCAAATTGAGAAAATAACGTACCAAATTTGATATTTAAATCATTGCGTTTTTGAGTTACCTCGGTATACATATTTCTAAAGGTACAAACCGACAGATGATCAACTATTGTTGCATTTCATTCAAATTTGTCAGGTGTCTATACTATAGACGGTAGACGTGTCTACCGAATTTTATCTATCCATGTCTTTTCGTTTTGTAACTTTCGTGTTCATTTATATTCGAACAGTCGGACAGATGGACGTCCTCTGAAAAGGAAAATTCCTACTCAAAATTTAATAGAAATCTACAAATTTCGTATAAAGACCGTAAACCAAATTTCAATCATTTAGCTCAAATCGTTCATGAGTTATCTTAGTCACAAATAGACAGATAAACAGATGAGTTATCTTAGTCACAAATAGACAGATAGACATATGAGTTATCTTAGTCACAAATAGACCGATAGACAGATGAATTATCTTAGTCACAAATAGACAGATGGGTTATCTTAGTCACAGAATATGTTCCAAAAATATGTTTTCCAAACTCAGGGAAGTCTAAAACATGGAGATTCATCAAAATGTATATTTCGAATTTTTTCGACGATTACTATACATTCGCTATACTAAATATACGAAAAAGTAAAAATGTATTTTCCAAACTTGGGGAGGACTGAAATGTTGCAGTTCATTAAAATTTCATTTTAGCCTTTTTTGACAGTTATAACAGTTTTTTGTGAGTGTGTGTATGTGTGTGTTTGACTATTTAAATCAAATTTTTGCTCAGTAGCTTTTGAGGGTAAAGACCCCTGAGCACCCGAGGGCAGAAGTCTGACTTCTAGCTCAAATGAAGATAGCACACACACACTCGCTTGCACAACCCCTTTTTAAAGGGGGGGGGGCGCATTCACGCACCTCACAGAGAGAACATAAGGAAGAGAACAACCATGCCCGAACCAGGACTTGAACCCGGATCGCCTAGATCACGGGGAAGACGCGCTACCTCTAGG
>JAPMOR010111414.1:98521-160368 GCA_026543865.1 Argiope aurantia | reverse complement strand
AAATCCTCATATTGCTTTGTATAAAATATCATAATATACAAAATCCTTATATTGCTTTGTATAAAATATTATACAAAATCCTTATATTGCTTTGTATAAAATATCATAATATACAAAATCCTTATATTGCTTTGTATAAAATATCATAATATACAAAATCCTTACTTTGATCCATTATTATATTTGAAATGTATGCTGGAACAACGGTTTAAAAAAACATAATGGGAAATATAAATGTGAAACGGTTTCTTATTAACATGAGAATATGAATTAAACCAGACGATTTAAAAACGAACCAACCAATTTCTAAATGTCTATATAAGTTAATATCTATGACAAATTTAGTACGCAAATATTAAAATAAAAGATTTATTTTTAATTAATGTTTTGTCATAATTAATCTAAAAGTTATTCTCATTTACAAAAATGAGGAAAATAAATTAGAGTAGTAGTTTCTCTTGATAAAAATTATTAATCGTCTGATCTTAAACTTTTCTTTTGGTATTCCACCAGAATTTTGCTAAGAGGGTCTGGCAACAATTCTTCGTGTGCATTATTTTCTGTTACAATAACCGTTGCCTAACAACGGAAATTTATATGTTTCCTTATTTTAAAATTGACTGATTCTATATTTTATTAAATTATGAAAAATTAATAAAAAACCACACGGAACTAAAATATTAGTGAAAAGGTAATTTTTTAAATTTTGAAATGGTACAAAAATGTTTGGCACTATTTGTTTCGATGTTATAGTAAAAAACGGCAAACATTTCAGTAAATTTTATTTGAATATTTAATTAACATTTGACATTTGAAATATTGACTTTATTCTTTGTCCTATTTTAAAGGATGTTAGCAAAGTTTAATTGAATTTAGCTTATCTATTTAGAAAAAATGTGGAACATATGTATGTTCCACATTTTATACTTAGCTACAAGAATTTTTTATATATATTAAGACAAGAATCATTCATATTTTAACACCGCAAACTGTAATTTGCTCAGAATGCCGATATAATTCTTTTACATTCAACAAGAAAAAATGATAAATACGCTAGCTGGTATCAGAGATCAAATAATCAAAATAATGTGCAGGATGATTATAATTAAACTTCCCCTATAAAAAGCATCCTACAGCGCAAACGGGTGACTGGATTGCAACGAAACTTGGTATATAGATTATACACGTGATGCACTCACGTAATTCCGAAAAAAAAATCAGTTCCAAAATTTCCACAGATTCTTTTTCAAAAAAAAAAAAAACCATTAAATTTAACACAATAAACGACCAAAACGGAATGCTGAAAAAATATTAACAATACAGAACATGACTTATGAGTAATAAAATGTAAAACCGGAAAAGCTGTCAGTTCTAGAAAAAAAAAATGTCGAGATTTGTATGCTTGCAAAGAAGATGAAGCTTTATGCTAAACAGGTGAGATTATGAAACGTTTGCAGTCGTTGTCATGTTTTATGTCGATGTTTCCTGCTGTAATGGTGATGGTACCTTTAGTTGAACGAGCGTTAATGGTGAAGCTGTTTTACAAAACAAGGGGAATGGTTCTGCTGCATTTCGCGAATTTCGTAGTGTAAAGAACCTACGGCGTGGATCAGTGTCTACTAAAGTTATCCAGGTCATGATTATGAGATTTGAAACGACGGAGACATTAGGAATTCAACCTAGGAGAGGCCGTAAACCTGTCACACCAGTATTTCTTGATGCCATCAAGATAGCTGTTGACGCACAGACACAAACATCAGATTTTAGGGGCAGTAGCGCACCAATAGTTTCTCGATAAACAGGCTATTCTTACAGCATCGCCTAAAAAGTGCTCAGAAACATAATGCACTACTTCCCATACAAGATCCACCACACCCAAGAGCTGCTTAGTACGTAGAAGCCACTGAGTCTCATTCGCAGCCAGTTTTCTCAACAGAATGACTGTTGATCTGTCATGCCTTGACATATTCTGCGGAGCGACGAGGCTCATTTCTACCTCAATGGGATATTCAATACACAGAACTGACGCATTTAGGTTAAGGAAAATCCGCGGATGCACACTGAAATTCCCCTACATTCTCCAAATATGACTGCCTGGTGGGAATTGATGGCGGTATTCATCCTTGTGCAATTCTTCTTTGAGGAAATAAATGCACGTGGTCCTGTCATGTGTTCCATCATGGGCCGTTAGTACTATGACATAATGCAAACGATTGTTGTGCCGCAACTACCATAAAGGCAGGTCATTAAATCGATCATTTTCATGCAGGATGGTGCGCCCCCACACACTGTCCTTTGACTTGAAATTTTGCAGATGAATGAAGACGCCCAAAAAGAAGCTATTGCTGCAACATTTCACAGACGAACGTGTTATTAGTCGTTTATTTCTTAATCCATGGCCACCACATTTACCGGATCTAATTCCATGCGATTTCTCGTTATGAGGCAACTTAAAATGTCTGTTGTATTGGTGGAGACGTTGCGACGTTGAAAGACTTAAAGAACTCATAAAGTTCCATGTGCAAAGCATCACAACTGATTAATTCCGAGCTGCTGTTGAACACACTGTCCATCGACTTGAAATTTTGCAGGTGAATGCGGACACACAGCACCTTTCTCTACATCGTTCTGGACACGATTAACAACTGCTCTTCTTGTGCAATTTTGTCCTAATCTGTTCTTGTTTATGCAAACTGAACTGTTTTTTCCCCCTCAAAAAACGTACTGATATATATATATATATATATATATATATATATTTGTCGTTTATTTAATGTGGTTCGATGAAAAGATGATCAGAAACTAGAAAATAAATGTTCATATTGTCTCTGCATTCCGTTTTGGTCGTTTATTGTGTTAAATTTGATACTTTTCTGGAAAAAGCGCCCTCTGGTGGACATTTTGGAACTAAAAAATATTTTTCGAAATTCCGTGAGCGCTTATGTACAGTCTATAAAACAAATTTCGTTGCAATCCGTTCACCCGTTTGCGTTGCAGAATGCTGTTTATGGGGTAAGTTTAATTATAACTACCCTGTATATATTGCGGTGTTTTTCGAATACTGATGAAGTGTAATATCCACGTAGGAAAACAATTCTTTAATTTTTGAACTAGAGAGGGAATTTTTTAGCAACCATTGTGGCCAAAGAAACAGGCGGTTCAAAGATTAAAAACAAATAAATAAAAAGACAAAGTTGGTGCTTTATAGTTTAGCTTTATGTATTCCAATTATTCAAGAAGATCTATGCATCAATAAAATGCTCAAATAAAAAGATGGTACAAAGTAAATATTTTTCAAAATTTTGCTCAGCGTATATTAGAAACATTAAACAACCTGAGAAACTTAGAGCGAAAAACTGTTATGCAACTGAAAATAAACTAATATCACATTGGTAATATGACCCATTGCGATTTTATGACAAATAAATTTGATTCGTCCTTAAATTTTATAAATGTTTGATTGTATGCAATATATTGCACTTGGAAACTAAATAAAGTTGTATAAAGCTAACAGCAAGAATAAAAAAAAAACTATTGACGAAATAAAATGAATAGATTACATACTCTTCTTCCACTGAATCAAAGATTTACGTCATAATTAAATAACTATAAGTACATAAGATACTAGAGATTGCTTCAAGATTCAAAATTAACAGCTATGTATACGCAGCTCGAGGTTCCACTTGCAAATAATCCTCCCACACTTATACTCACAATACTGGATATATATTCTTCACCTCTAATTTGCAAGTTGTAATACGCTTGTGAAATATTTCAACATCGCATTGATGCACAAGTTTGACAGACTTGACGTTATTATCTGGAACCTTTGATTCTAAACAACCAAAACATGTTATCGTTGTATTTTAGAGTTACTGCGCGCGTAGCACAAAACCAAGATATACTTCTGTAGAAGATAAGCAAATGGATATATTGAATATAAAAATTATTTAAATGATATTTTTGCGGAATATTTTGAAATGAACTTTTACCACAAATCCAGTTTTACATACTAGCTTTAATGTGATATCTAATAATAGAAATTTTATGAATGAATTTTATAAAAATGTTCATAATTTTTATGAAATTACATTTTGTAAATTTAGTCAATATCGTCATGTATATATATTAAAAATACTAAAGAAAGATCTATGACATATCATGTTATGTTCGGACTACGCTAAGTTTTTAAAGCTTTCTGGTATGATGAATTTTGTCAAGTTGTTGCCAAGTCCTTCCGAAAATTTTCGATGTTAAATTTTGCGTGATGATTAGCGCGATAAAATTTTACCTTCCATATTACATTAACTTAAAAGGCAAAGCCAATGTTTACGAAAACGTGATAAAGTAATTTATAATGTATGAAAACTAAGAATAGCTTTGAATAGAAATAGTATTAAGACATAAAAGAAAATTTGTTGTATTATTATTAAAATTATTGTTTGAAAATTTTTACAGGTATTTAAAAAAAATTTATAACATACTAAATTTTTTCTTGCTAATTCCTGAATAATTTTTTAAAAGACAGCTTATTGCCTTTTAATATTTTATTCAAGAATTAGAAACCTAATAATTACAGGTTTATTAATCTGATAATAATACATTTGAAGTATTCTAAAATCAGTTGATCCGGCTTCAAATTTTATTTATTTATTTCGCCTTGAAATGAAATTTCTTGGATATTGGCTTCAAAATTTCCGATGGTAACAGCAAAACAGTATTCAGTTACATGACTCATGTATGATAACTATAAAAGCTAAATTATTAAAACCAACTTAGCTATGAAAAAAAAATTGTTTCCATCTCACAACTATTATTTTGGTTTTAACCCTTTCTAGGACCATGGGAAGTATGCTTCCCACCAAATTCATCAATCTTTGTATGGAATCACGTAGTTTTGCGTAAGTTCAGACAAATTTTTCAATCAGACGCGCACTTAGATTCTTCATTTCCTTATCTCACACAAAATGATGTGTCTCGATTTCTTACTTAATTATTAATTAACCAAATTAATTAATTAATCAAAAGAAATTTATCTAATAAGCTAAATGAGTCATTTTTCTTAACCCAATCACAATCCTAAAAATATTTTAATATATCATGACTTGAAAAAAAAATAGCCCTTTAAAGGGTTAAGTATATTGAATAAAATCAAAATCAAATTTCTTCATTAGCATTAAATTACCGTTTGCCTTAATTTCAATCCTACAGTGCTTCATTTGGTCACACGTTTTTATTTCCATTTATAAACTTCACATGGTTGTTCCAAAATGCAACAATGAATGTTTAGAAATCCTTTTTAAAATGTTTTTGATAAATATTTGTAGAAGAGTTTTAGTTTAGTTTAGTTTAGTTATATTAACGTCTCGTTAGAAGCAACACTTGGGCTATTTTGGGACGGACCTCGTAATTTTGAACCCCGGTCAGATGACGGGGACGACACCTGAGCTGGCACCCCCTCTCCACACCACACCACACCAGCGGGAGGACGTTTGGTCAGGACGGATTTAACGTGCAACAGACCCCCTTACACGACGGTTCTTCGGTGGAATTGAGTCTCGAACCTGAAACCCTCCGGTTCCGAAGCCGAGACCTTACCACCAGGCCACCGCGGCCTCATTTGTAGAAGAGACTTATATATAGCAATAATGGTACTAGAAATAGATTTAAAGTAGAAGTTCGGAAAAATACCAAGAAGGTTATTGTATGAATAGCTCTACCATTAAAAATACTATCAAAATCATTTTTTTTACAGTGTAAAAATATATTGGTAAAAAGGGAATTTTATTTTTATTGCCAGAATTATTAAAATGCGATTTGTGCCACTGGAATATTGTTTAATTCATTATGTAGCCATTTTGCATATTTTAATTTTTTTTTTATATAATTTCACAAAAAAAAATTATTTTAATAATTTTCCTAAATTATAGGCAACTATTCAAAACATGTTTTTCTGTAAAAAAAATAAATAGTCACTTATTCTAGGATTAAAATCTTTTAGAATGTTCCCAACAAGTAAATAATGGCGGATTAAAGGGTTAAATGATGCCGAAAAGGACCGCTTGATAAAATTTAGAAAAACAAAGCGTAACAATAGAATTTCGTGCAATTGTTTCCCCACCACTAAGAGGAAGTATGTTCAACAACTAAAACGAGTTATCGATGGAAAGTTTCTCCTCTTGGAGCCATTAATAAAAAAACTTCTTTTTAACTAGTTTTATCTTTTCCGCAGATAAGACTTATTTTAACTCCAGCTTTCTAACAAAGTGAAAAAGCATTGTACACACAGCACTCTATCGATCTATTACTCTATCAGCACTACGCTTGTGGCAATCTTGGCGAAATAAACCCCGCCAGTGGAAACACCCGAAATAACACCTTCTCCGAGAACTTTGCAATGCTTAATGTATTTTTAGACTCGCCATCACTCTGTTGCTCAGGAAGAAAAGATTTCCTTTTGTATTTGCTGAAACCCAAAGAGATTCTATAAGAATTTTTTTCTCTCCTTCTACTTTAAACAATCTTTTCTTTCTCTCTACCCTCCTGCTTCTTGAAGTTTTCTTTTCAGAGATTTTAATGGAATTGAAGAGAGGATAATGATAGCATATTGTGAAGAACGTCATCAATTTTAATCACTCTTGGTCCAATCGATACTTTTGATCCACTCACTCAAAATAAAAGTCTTAGCACAAGAACCAATTTTTTTCCCGAAGCTTTTTGCTTTAGTATACTTTTTAAAAGGGCATCTAAAAAAATGAAGATGGCTTTTAAAAGCAACCATAATGCTGGACATTGTAACTGTAACAAAATATTGCAACTTATACGAGATGAATTTCATAAGAGAACTTTGAACATATATCTATTGGTAACAATGTCTCATAAAGAATGGCATCAACGGAATTATTTAGAGATGACTTCAAGGTACTTCTTTTGTAAATTTGAAGATTCGCCATCCTTGTTGCTCGAAAGAGATTTTCTTTTGTATATGGTCGAACTAAAAGGAACTCTGAATTTTTTTTCTCCATTTTAAACAATCTTTTATTCTTTTTCTATCCTCCAACTCCTTGAAGTATTCTTTCAGAGTTTTTAATGGAATTGAAGAAGGGATAATGATAGCGCATTGTGAAGAACGTCATCAATTTTAATCACTCTTGACATAATCGATAGTTTTGATCCACTCTCTGAAAATAAAAGTTGTTTTTTTTAACACAAAAGCTAACATTTTTTCGAACCTTTTTGCTTTATTACATTTTGGCAGAGTGTTTTTCTTTTAAATAGAACTCTTAGAAAGTAGAGGCATCCTTAAAAAAAATGTCAATAATTTCGGAATGACTCTTGACTTTTAAAGGATATCACACCAAAATAAAGGATGTCCCAAAATTAACGAAGGATTTGAATTTGGCCCCATTCGTGCAGTAAAGCATTGGCAACTCTGTTAAAAAAGCTTTCGATTGGCGATAGTTTAGAGTTAGTAAAAATGGAGCAATGCAAAATAGAACAACGTATTAACGCAACATTTGAATTACATATAAAGCACAGTTTTTTTCTTTCAATTGTTATATTTTTATTGAATCGTTTATTGAATCCACAAGATAGAATTACGTATGGAATAACATATTGCTTCCATGGCTTTGCTAGCACATACACACTCTTTTGTCGAAATGTTCCATAACTATTTTGCATAAATGTAGCTAATCAAATTTTCTACTATGATTTTCATTAATTAATCGGCGGCAATCATATCCAAGATATTGTTAATAGGATAACAAGCCATCAAAATTGGTATATCTTTTAGTAATCAATATAATTTTCATTCTTAAATGAAATACTTATGGAACTTTTGATTTGACAAGGAATGATTCGATTCGACAACATGGCATTTTCGTTCCAAGTCAGGGAAACACTGTCAACACAATGAAAATTGACTATAAATTTTCTCTTACCTGTAAACTAATTATTAAATACTTAGTAGATACTACCATATAAAAGCAGTAAAGTTTTTTTTCTTCGCTTTCTCTCTTTTAAAGAAGTTTTTCTTAAAAACGCAACACAATTTGACTTATCAAAACACGCTTTCTTGCATTTTAAAGAAACATTTAAATAATTATTTAAAGGGGGAAAAATAATTCATGGTGCTTCATCACATTCTTATCTGAGAAAAAAAAACCCTTCTGAAAAAGCAAATGAAAATAAGAAAATGGTTTAATCAGAAGCCAGCTTATCCTTGAAAAAAAGGAGCAATTCTTCCTGCATTCGGTACATTTTATCACTGTCAGGTACAGACAGGAAAAGGCAAAGAGCATCAAGATTTTTGCAAAGAAATACAATTTATATCCTTTTTTTTCCCCTGTTTTTGGGAGCACCTTTGCCCATTAATTTTGTCATTTTTATAATTTCCGCCGGCTAAATGACAGAGAAAATTCGGGAGTTGACAGTCTATGGCAACGTTTTCAGACAACCGGAAAAAAATAGCGATTTTGGTTGTTAAAAAAAAACTTTTTCAATTACCTCCGAGTTGCAAATCTCGGCTTCTTCACTTCACTCCCCCACCCACTCATTGTCGCCTCCTTTTTCGTACCACAGTTTTTCCGGTGTCTGCTTTTAAAAAAATGGTAAATGTTTACCGGGTAAATCAAACATCTTAATGTTAAATTCGTGATACAAATAAAAAAATAATTAAATTTTTTTTGAAGAATCATATTTAAACCCTCGATGTAAAACAAAATGTTATTACTTCCGCAGGAAAATAAATATATCTGCTTTAATTGTTATTCTAAGGAAATGAGGTTTTCAAAATAAAAATTCAGTTGTTTTTCTTCCAAGAAAACAAGGGAGCAACATACAGGGTTATTCCTAAAGAAGTATACAACTTCAAGGCACTATAAATTAAAAACAATGTAAGATATTATATGTCATATGTAACAGAAATATATGGGGTAATTTTATGTTTTGTTAAAGACAGTCAGGATGTTCTATATGTGACATCTTAGAAGGGGGCGTAGATTTTCTTTCTGGATACTGCACAGAACAAATTTACCTTAGGGGAATGTCGCGTGTGTTGCACTGTGAATTTGTGATTCTCTCTTCACCAAAAGAGAACATTGTACTTGTGTACATTCTCAATTAATTAAAATGTTGTTTCATTAATTAAAACTAAGTGATCATCAAACTCATTATTTTAAAAACGGGGCTGCACATCGGCACAAAATTCTTTTCGCTTTTGTTTGTTATTCTCATTCAGATTTTGCAACACCTGCACTTCATATGAAATAATTTTCAGCTTTTTTCTCAAAATTCTCCATATGGTGCGCTGAGAAATCCGCACTTCACGACTCGCCCTCTGCTTGAATTTTCCGGGCTTCGTTGAATGTCGACTTCTTGGAATGCAGTCAGTCTTCCAGGACTTATGCCTCTGCGCAAACACCCCGTAGTTTTTAATTTTTCATGCCATTGATAGATAGATTTTCTAGTTGGAAATTCTTTTCCAAACTGTGATCGAAAATGCCTTTGTACAACAGTTGAAGATTTCATTTTGCTAAATTGAGGAACACAAAATGTCTTCTTCATTGCAGACGCTGCCATTTTGATTGACTAGTTCCATGGTACACATGCTAATGCCTTTGTGACTCCTGTCAAGAGCAAGACACAAACTTTAAGAGTACATCTACCTTACGATTCATTAAGGTGGTTTGTGTTTTTGACTGCTACCTTTTTGCAGCATCTGGAAAGTGTATAACTCTTTATGAATCGCCCTGTATTTTATATGCGGTGAAGGTAGAAATAAAAGAAATAAATCAATTAAAAATAAGTGTTCTAGAAATAATAAATACATAAACGAATCAGGAATAGTGTTCTCCCACGAGTTTTCACTTATATTTTAATGAGAAGACTCATGAAAGAAAAGTCATATGAATTTTGAAAGTGTTTCAATAGTACTAAAATTATTGTGAAAGTTTTAAATTATGCAGCATGTATTTGCATTGTGAATTGTAAGTATGTATTGCATATTGGTTATTTATATAATGAAATATTAAAGTATTCGTTTATGCATCATGTATTTGTATTGTGAATTGTATGATGTATTCTATATATATTATTTATATTATGAAAGTATTCGTTTATGCAGCATTTGTATTGTGAGTTATATGTACGTATTGTTTATTTATTATTTTGCATTGTGAGTTATATGTACGTATTGTTTATTTATTATTTTGTATTGCAAATGTATTCATTTATACAGCATGAATTCTCACATTCACATATACATGAACATAACAGACATACAGACAGTCGTTTAAAACATAAGTGGATCAGATCTGAAATTATAATTCCTCCTGGATCTAATTTATAAATCTGGCGATAAAACTGTCAATATATTCACTCATAAAATTCACTCATTCACTTGGTCATTGTGTTTTTATGCATACAAACGGACAAAGAGACTTTTTGTTAAAGGAATTCGTCCAAAAATAATATAACTTTATGTTTATATTATATGGCGAAAAACATTTAAAACCAGATCATTGCATTTTAGATTTAGTAAATCTGCCAAATAGTTAATACTTGGACAATAAGTGTTCATTAAATAGAGCTTTTTTAATAAAATTAATTAGAATTGTAATTTAAAATTAATCAAAATTTATATTTTTTCATTAGTCTTAGAACATGTTATACCACAAAAATTATTTTTGTCCATTTTCAAAATTCAACAATAACTCTTTTATGATATTAATTTTATTACCGTAGAATATTTTTTTTCCAATCCCAAAATTTGTAAATATTTTTAAACTATGTAATTTATTCTTTCAGCTACTACATTTATATTCGCTGTGACGATATTAAATATATATATTTTTGTGTGTGCAGATTAGCATTGCTATATCATTAAAAATATATTTTCAGAATAAAAAAGTAACTAATAAATCAAATTTAAAATATTATCATTTAACATTGTTTCAGACAAGAGGCTCTGATATTATTCATTAATTTGTTTTTTGAAGTATCGTATTCATAACTCGAAATGATACAAAATAAAACACTTATTTTTCAAAGGTTTATTAATATATCTTCTTTAATTATTCCCTAAGGTAATGAGGTTGTCAAAGGGAAAATTTACTTTCTCCAAGCCACATTTGCAAGCAAAATATATAATAAGCATAAAAAAAAAGTATATAACGAACGCATTTTAAAAGCAGAAGTAAGATTCAAGAACTACTTAAACATAAATGAAAAATGAACACCTTTTATTGAAAAGGCATATATAAAAAAAAGAAAAGATTGAAAATAAATTGTCAAGTAAACTCATTTTTCTTCGGCGTTTTTATTCTATTATTTGACTAAAAATGAAGGAGAGACTACGAAGATAATTTGCTAAAATTTGACTCGGCAAAATAAATTAAAGGTTAAAGATTCAATTTACATCGATCGAAGCCGATAGCAGATGCGCTCTTTTAGATTTTACTTAAGAATCCATGATTAAAACTGTCAGCCGATAAGCGCGAGTAATTTGTCAAAAAGATGCAACACGAAATCGAAAGCCTTTCATCATCGATTCCGTTGTAATCGATATTCACAGAAAGACAATAGCATAGAATATTCACTTTTTTCACCGATGATTAAATTTTAATGTTCTTAAATTTATATTGTTTTGGTTTTATGCTTTAGTTTTATTTTGGAAGAAAAATTTTTAAAAGGGCATTTCATTTCAGGAATCCAAAATTGATCATTTAAGCTTTTCCTTTGCTAAAAAAATCAAGTTCTTTACATTTTATTTATTTATTTTGGCGAACTTTTGTATCGATTACGTCAAATATATTTATTGTTATCTCCGGTAGAAATATTTATCGTCTGCTTCAGGGTTTCTCAACCTTTCAGTATTCGCGGCCCAGTTTTCAATCATAATTTTCATCGCCCCTCCCCCTCCCCGCTTACAATAAAATGTATACAACAATAATGTATATTGAGTATTTTGGATTCTGTTTTTAAATTATTTTGAACTAACTGCCAAAACAAGAGTAAAAGCGAGCCAACGTTGGCGAGAAACCACATCTGGCATTTTGGACAAGCCAGCGGTAAACAGATGAAGCGAATGAAAGCGGAGAAAATTTAAATATTATATTTGAAATGAAAGCCAAACAGGGAGATAACGTTAAAAGAACATGAAAGTAGAAAAATTGTCAATGAAAGTTAACCTAGACGGGGTGAGCTAAATTTAGAAACGGGGAATACATTTTTTTGAATAATAAAGGAAATAAAACAGAAGCATGACAAAACAAAAGTGAAACAAATAGTAATGTTTGTTGAAGGGAATACACACGACCGATGCCGTTTCGAGCATGCGCGGAGCAAATGTTTTCTCATAGGAAAAAGAAAAATATTCGATAACGCAAGTTTCAATTCCAGCCAGTCTCATTCGAGTCGATCTTTTTATCGCTATCGAATATATTGTGAATGCGTATGTTATATATGTTTTCGTGTTAACTGCAATTCACCATATTAAATATTCATGGCAGCAGATTTATGCAGACTCATGGATACATTTTTAAGCGGAAGTAAACAAGCATTAGACGTTAGTCAAGCATCAACAAGTACACAGACGAGCGTGGTTTCGAAAATAAAATCAAGAAAATATGCTCAAGAATAGTAAAATTTTGGGTTACCAGTACTGAAGTAAATGTAGAAGAAAGGCCCCTGTGTATCATTTGCTCAAAAATGTTGGCCGCAGACAGCATGAAACCTAATAAACTTAAACGACATTCGGAAACGCTTAATAGTGAATACGTCAACAAGCCCAAAGAATTCTTCGAATTAAAATTAAAATCATATAAAAAGCAAAAATCTTTTAAAGAGACTTTGTATGTGAATAAAAAAAAGCTTTAATTGCATCTTACACAGTTCATATAATTGTAGAAATCCTCACACCATTGGTGAAGAGCTAATTTTGCCAGCAGCAATTGAGATTGTAGAAACTATGTTTCGAGATAATTTTTCAAAACAATTGCAGTCAATACCTCTTTCAAATGATATTGTTACCCGTCGAATTGGCGATATAGCTGAAGATGTACAGCGTCAACTTTTCTCGAAGTTGCGTGACAAATTGTTTTCAATACAGCTTGACGAAGCAACAGATAGTAATAAAGATGCTCATTTTATTGCCTACGTTCGAATTTGTGATAATATGTCAGTAGTAGAACTACTTTTCAGCAAACCAATAGAACTCAAAACATCAGCGCTCGTATTATTTGTTATTTTAAATGACTTTATGAACGAGGCAAACATAGAATTGAAAACTTGCATCGGAATATACGTCGATGGTGCTCGTTCAATGTCCGGAAGATTCCAAGGTATACAAGCACTTGTAAAACATAAACCGCCTCAGTGAAACATTGCATGATCCACAGAGAAACTTTGGCTTCGAAAGAAATGAGTCCTGGTTTGAATATTGTGTTAACTACGGTTGTAACCGTAGTAAATTATATAAAAATGAGATCCCCGAAATCGAGAATCTTTTCCACACTTTGTAAAGACATGTGTTCAGTACATTCAGCGTTACTATTTTATTGCAAGGCAAGATGGTCATCACGTGAGAAATTTTCGCAAAGTGTTTATGAATTAAGAAAAGAAATCGCCATTTTCCGAGAAGAAAAAAACAGACCGGAGGCCGAGAATTTTCGCGATACTTTATTTGTGATGAAACTGAGGTACTTGATCGACATATTCGAGAATAGTTAAATAACTTGAATCTTCAACTCCAAGGAGCAAATACACATATGTTGGATACGAGTGATAAAGTTAATGCTTTTTGCAGAAAATTGGAATTGTGGAGAAGAAATTTAAATTAAAAAACCTAACAATGTTTGCAAATGTGGATGATTGTACTAAAACTTACAATGCTGAAGAAGAACATGTAAAAGTTGTTTTTGTTACCATTGAAATCATTTAGCCATGCTGGCAAAGAATTTTGAAAAGTATTTTCATGCTGACGACATACTGATAGCAAGTTACGAGTGGATTAGGAATCTATTTCATAAGACTCCCTAAGGACTCTCAATTGATGAGGATGAAAAATTCATAGACTTCCCGACAAATGGCGAAATTAAAAGGCAGTTTTGTAATAAATCACTGTTTGAATTTTGGACAGGAGTAAAGATGATTTTTCTGCACTAAAAAAAAGGCATTTCGCATTCTGTTACCATTTTTAACATCATATCTTTGTGAAACTGGATTTTCTGCTGTGACTTCTTTGAAGACAAAATATAGAAACAGAACTGAGAGTGACTATTTCTAATATTAAGCCTTCCTTCAAAAAACTTTCTCTGCAAGACAGGCCCAAGGAAGTCACTAATAATTATTAAATTTGTTTTTAATTTAGTATGTTTTGATTAAGTAAGTTGTTTTACTTTAATAAATTATTAAATATGTCGAAATGTATTTTGTTTTCTATGTGTATGTGTGCTTTCCTTTCAGTCAATT
Source organism: Argiope aurantia (assembly GCA_026543865.1). NCBI lineage: Eukaryota > Metazoa > Arthropoda > Arachnida > Araneae > Araneidae > Argiope > Argiope aurantia. Next base: position 145,896 of record JAPMOR010111414.1, on the reverse strand, counting down.
AATCAATTTTTTAAAATAATATTCTCTCTTGGATATTCTTGCGCCCCCCCCCCTTCTAGTGTGCTCGCGCTCCCCTAGAGGGGCGCGCCCCACAGGTTTAGAATCGCTGGTCTGCTTAAATAATGAGTACTTTTTCAGTCATATATAAACACGACAAACTTTATCGACATTTATAATCCATATATAAAAGATAGTAAAGCTCTTAAATCTAAAACGAATTGCGATTTTCAATAATTTTTGGTGTATAAAATAATTTAAAATAATATTTATAATCAAAAACGTGTATGATCTTCCAAAATAAAAATGAAAAATTGTTAGGAAATTTTTACAAAACTCAAAAAACATGATTATAAATCTCATAAAGTGTGCTTATTTTTATCTTTTATTCAGTTTTATAATTTTATTTAAAATATAATATTATGTATATAATATTATATATAAATAGTATATATTATTTATTAATAATATAATATTATATCTATGTAATATAGCAGTTATATATATATAAATATTATAAAACTGCTAGTAAAATAATCAAAATAAATCACGTACAAGTAGTGCTTTAATATACTAATGTTATATTTATATTATTATGGGGTTATTTTAACATATTTTACTAGCAAAAAAAGTCGGCGCGATGTATCCATGTGTGTTGCGCAACTAATATAACACTCTGTATGGCAGATTGTTAGAATTAGTACTACAAAAATATGGCATATAGTAAATTCATGGGTAGAAAGTTCTCACTAAGAAAATATTTTTCTTAAACTAAATTATTTTGTAATTAATTAAAATTGTTCATAATTTTAACATGTTTCATCCATATCTTCAGAGTATAACGTTCATGCTAAAATCTTTTTTCTACCACTTTTTTTTAAAAAAAATAGCTTTTAGGTGATATTAATTCTATTTTCATATGTGTTTTTTTTTTAACTAAATTCCTCATCATCTAAAGCAATCAATAGCAATACTTTTTTACTGTTTTAATGAAATTAAAATAAGTTACACTCGAGAGATTTAGTTAATATTGAAACTGGATATTAATTTTAAACAGGATTTGCATTCTCTCTTTAATGAACTAACATCAACATTTTTAGAATTGTGTAACATTTTTAGAATTGTATTCTATCAGTAAATTCCGTTACGTTAGAATCACTGCTAAAGAAAGGAAAATACAAAGCCAAAACATTAGTATTTTACTGTTTCGGATTAGAAGTTCGAATTCCATTGAATATTCTCTTTCAATAATTTATCAAATTCTAATATTTGCAGAACAGTTTTGAAATTAAACATAATTTGAAATTATTCTCATAGTTATACCAAAGTACAATTTAAACTTTCGATTTTATTAACGAGGGAAGGATTTTTCTTTTTTATTCTAATTATATATTGCATAATAAGCTTAGAAAATAGTAGAAGGAACAGAAAAATATGTCACTTATATTCCTTTAACTATTCCTAGACCCTAGAGAAAAAAAAGAGGGGCCAGGAAATTTCTTTTTTCAAAAACAAATTAAAAAATTCTAAGCTTATTTATTTTATTGTGTCGTCAATCTTAATCCTCGTTCAAATTTTAATAATTAAATATTTTATGTAATTCCTACTTTAATAGCTTTTTCATCAAAATATTTTAGAACTTCAAAATTTGATACTCATATAATTTACTCATAATATTATAAGGGCCTTCAGTCATAACGTAATATGTATCTCTCTAATTTTCTGTTAGCTTCCGTAAAATTTATGCTTTAAATTAAAGAGGTAATGATTAATCTGCAATTAATATAATATTTTTTACTGAAACAAAGCATTTTTTTATAATATGATTACTGAAAACAGAGTCACTGAGCATTTAAAACTTATTGGCACTAAAGGATATCTTTCTGAATTTATGTAATATCTCAAGAATTTGTCAAAAAAATTTTTTCAGATTCATCGTGAGAAGATAAATTAATTAACAATGTTTGATTTTAAATGCATCAAACACAAAGAAAATAAACAGAATCGTTTAAAATAATCGGGCGAAAACAGGTTAAAAAATTACTTAAAAAACTATGTACTTAAACTAACATAAATACAATTTAATTACAAAAGCATACAACTAACCTAAAAATAATTTAAATCAAGTCAGCATCCGTTGAAAATAGTTGTCAGCAATCTGAACACAATGCGCATGCGTGAATTTTCAACGCCAGTTATGGTAACGCAAATACGTGAATTTTTCTACGCCAGTTGGGGTAACGCTATGCAGATTAGACATTTTTAATTTCCTTTTTTCTATTTTATTTTTATTCCAAAGTACTTCAAAATGAATCTGAAAGATCGATTAGTTAACAATGTTTAATTTTAAATGCATCAAACATTAAGAAAATAAACAGAATCGTATGAAATAATCGGTCGAAAAATGTTAAGCCTAGCCTCATTAGTGTGGTGAAAAAATACTGAAGCCTAACTCATTTGGCGGTGGGGAAAATGAAGATTTTTTGGCGGGAAAGTTAGTTTTTAATTAATAATTAAAATTCTAATTAAAATTTCAAAAAAAGAGACCCACAGATGCACATTCCCGTCCTCCAAGGTATACATGTACCAAATTTGATAGCTGTAGGTCAAACGGTCTGGTCTGAAGAGCACCAACACACACACACACACATTGAGCTTTATATAAGTACTAGCCGCCTTTGGCGACCAGCCGGTTCGCCAGTATTACCGCTCGCTACAATTTTCAATTAAATATTTTTAGTAACTGGTCTCTTAATAGATTCTCAAAGAAAACCTTTTTAATCTTCAAATTTTGATAGTCATACCAAACTTATACTATTGTTTAGATCGTTTCATTCAATTTACAATATATATTTGGCTAATTTGTTGTCATTTCCGGTAAAACTTCAACTTTAATTTAAAGTGGAAATGATGAAATTGCAATTAATATAAAGATATTTTTTAATAAAACCAAGCGTTTTATTTTATTTATCATCTTTATTGTTATATATTTATTATTATTATTTTATTGAATATGAGTATTGCAAACAGAATCGCTCCGTATTTAAGTCTTATGTAAACTACAAAATATTTTTCATACTTTATGTAATATCTCAAAGAATAATTCAACAAAAATTTCTCAGATTCAGCATAAAATGCAGTTTTTAGTTTTGCTTTCAAAAGGATTGAAATGAAATCAATAATATTATTTTGATCTGGCCTATAAATATATTACAAAAATTATGAAGTCTAAATTTGATGCAGTAAGGTATCATACTCTGAAAAATATTCTGGACACACCAAATTTTAAATAAATGAATGAATGTTTCTATTTTCCACGATCAACTAAGACTTATTTATGAAGTTTTAAATGTTAAAAATTTAGAAAAACTCAACATTTTCATAATTTCAGGCCAATTAATCTTGAGAAACCTGCGCACTGATTGGCGTATTTTCTTTGAAACGATCGATGGAAAATCTAAAATTATCCTTTTTCTATTGAATAGTGATATTCAAATATTCATTAATCAGTCTGTTTAAGTGATTGATTTAGTTGATTGGAAATTAACTCTTTTTATTTAAAATATTAGTGTTTCAAGAACATTTTGTTAAGCGTGATTTCCACAGCAGAAGCTTTATGTAATATCAAAAATTCGTTATTTATTAGAACATTTATTGATTCAAGTTATATAAAATATAATCATTTTCCATTTAGATCATTTTAGCATATCTGTGTCTTACTAAAGGTTTACAAATTAGCTGTGTGGCCCTGATTTGAATGGATATCCTGTTCATATTAAACAAAACTTGCCTTAAAATAAAACTGATTTATTGGATTAATAATATAGAGAGTGTAAAAGATCATAAAATAATTTTTCTTGAATTTATTTTTTAGAAAAAATAATATTTCATATTTGTTTCATTTCCTACAAACACGTGCCGAAAATTATATTTTTGCAGATTTCATTTCCAAAAAGATTTAATTTATTTTTAATTGGAGCTTTAATCAATGTGATGGCAACACTTTCAAAAAAGCTAATTTTTTCCCATGAATGCGAAACGTGCTCGTGCAGCTTAAATTTTATTTTTATTTTGTACGAAAAAAATTGTTGAAAAAATATAATTAAATATTTATTTAAAAATTCATTAAAAATAGAAATTTAATTTTAAGGTTAAAACATTGGTATCCTTTAAAAGATAAATTTTTGATCTTTAACTTCATGTAAAAATCTTTTTTGTGCGGTATTATTTTCGGAAGTTATAGCAGAAACACGCCAAAATTTCGCTTAATTTTTAAATAAATAAAATTCTAATTAAAAATTTGAAAACATATCCTCCAGGTGCACATTCCCGGTCTCCAAGGTATACACGTGTCAAATTTGGTAGCTGTAAGTTGAATGGTCTGGTCTGTAGGGCGCCAACACACACACATTGGGCTTTATTATAAGTATAGATCGATGTCTTTATTTCCTTATTTTTGAGATTTCCCCTACAAGGCCTTCACTTCTTATTCTTATCTAACGTTTTGTGCGCTTCGATTTCAAAATGCCACAGATTAAAGTTAAGACAATCTAGACACTTTAGTTATAACTCAATGCCAAATGCTTATAAATCGAGTAGAATTCAAAAATTCTATCGTATCAAACCATGAGTGAATACATAATGCCCTTCAAAACATTTGAACGTACAAAAGCCTAGACAACAAGAAATCCAAGATTTATCCAACAGAAATTGAGTATAACAACCGCAAGAAAATATATCCTGCCTTTCCCCCAAAGATGAATACGTTACTCGGGCAGACGGCACGTGATCGCAAATAGGGGTGGGGATGTGGACGAGAATGGACCGAACATCTCTAATCGGCTCTGAAAGGGATGAAGTCGCCCGGAATTCGTAATCTAAGTTAATTCGTTCCTGGCTTAAGCTACTTCGGGATTATGCCCCCCACCCCAATGCTCACAGTAAACAGTGTGTTCGTCTCCAGGAGGGGGCGTAATTCCACTGAGACCCTAAGTTTCGACGGACGGATGGACCCTCCTCAAACATCCTCTGGAAGGGAAACGGACGGTGGGACTGCTTTGATTTGCTGAAAAGCGGAAGATGCTTTAGAGAAAAGGGGTGATATTTGAATACGCCGATTGGGAAAGATTATGACCGGTTCATATTATTTGTAACGTTATATTCTAGATGAGACTGGCTAATTTCATTCGTCAAACAATTAGAGTATCCAAACATCCAAACTCTGAACTTCAGAATCAAATTAGGTTTAAATCCTTCGAATACAATGATGCGTCTAACTTGGGAATAAAACAGAGCTTTTAATACTTAAATTAATAACTAAACTCAAATTGCAACTAATTAAAAAACAAAATCTTAAAATTTTATCTTACCGTTCTAATATGGATGGAACATAAAAATAAACTTCCAAAAATTTAGTTTTGAGATTGAATGAATTTGCAAATAAAAAATTTAATCACCTTAAATCTCTTAAAAGATTATTATAAATACATGTTATATTTCAAAATTAGTCACCTGTAGTGACTATTTGGTTCACCGAAAATACTGAATATGTTTAATTTTATTTAATCTGACACACACCTGATCTGTTTATTGTATGTATGAACCTAATATAATCAAGTACTGTAACATCATAGTGCGAATAGAAACATAATTGACAAGGTAATTTGCTTCTAACTGCCCCTTGTCTAATGCGAAATTGTAGCCTCACTTTCATATATTTTTCGTCTGAACTTCACAAAAAATGAAGGAATTTTTTCTTTAGTTTTCAACAACGAAAAAAAATCATGCATTTAAGCATTTGGTGAAATAATGAAAACTTGTTGAACTTCATTGTAATGAGTATTACTGAAAACTATGGCTTTTTTTTTTTTGATAAATTGTCAAAATGTAGTTCGAATTTGCACAATTAAAGTATTATTAAAGACAATTTTAGAGTAGTGTGAAAATCATTGCCTAGCAGTAATATTTTTAAAAGACGGAGAAAAGTCCCTTTTAAGTTTTAATTTATTAATTTTCTCGTTTAGTGATTTAAAGAAATAAAATTTTAATTTAAAAAAATCCCTGAAAAGTATGCATTTCCATTGTTCAAATTAGATTTTGCAAAATTCAGTGGCTCTTGAGCTGATAATCTTACCTGTAGAGCTCTATGAGATACATACTTTCTTTCATTATTAGTAGAAAGTATTAGTCTTTTTTAGCTAGCAATTAAGCTAACCAATTTATTTAATCGAAATTTTAAAAAATTCCTTTGTTTTGTTAATTAAATAAATAAAAACTTCGTCAAATTTGTAAATTAAGAAACAGTTATTAATCAATCTACATCTACATAATCGTAAAAAATTGCTTATAAGAGAAAATATCTGTTTACTTTCTATAGTAATCATTTTAGCAACATCATTAATGAAATTACTTAATCATTATTTGTATTGGCCTACAATCAATATAAATTTTGAGTTTTTCTCAACAAAAAAAAAAAAATAACTAACAATAATATTGACAACTCTGTATTGACAAAAATAAGTTCCAAATATCGTCCAGTTATATCAAAATGCTGCAAGCCATATTTGCTCAAACATTTTGTAAATACAAGACACTTGTAGAAGATAGCCGACATCTGCTCTCCTATGTGAATCTTGCAATTTATCACACCACCGATGGCCTAATGGCTACAACAAAATTTCGTATTTTTGTGAATCTTGTAATTTATCACAAAACGTAGTACACCACTGATGGTCTAATGGCTACAACAAAATTTTGTATTTTTGTTGTGTGTTGTTTTTTTACACAACAGCTATAATATATCGTAGTTACCTTTTTATATCATGCAATCATGAATCATACATTTTACAGGACATACGTACAGCTAAAAGGCTTTAAAATAAAAATAAAAAATAATAATGATAGCATCTAAGCATTTGTTACGATAAATGTCATGCAAAAATGAGTAAATATTCATGAAAATAAAAAAACAACAATCGTACTTTAATAGTAATAATAATAAATAAAGAACTGGAATTAATACATACCCATTTCTATCAAAATACATCCATTTGACAGGTATTCAAGGAAAAAAATAATTTGTTATTTTTAATCATTGATTATACAAATTATATTAAATGACAATAATATTATATATATATATATATATATATATATATATATATATATATAGTAAAATGTTTAATAAATGATATTTTCCTATTTATAAGGGAAAACTAATAATATCATTTTCTCTAAACACATTTTATTCAAGAATATAGTTTCCACAAACATCTATATATTTAAAATACATAGCAAAATAAAAGAACGGTTTCCCAGCCACAACCATTGATCCGATTTCGTCATTTTTTTATATATATAAAAGCTCATGATCTCTAAGTATATCATCTCTGCCGCCTGCCTTTCATCAATCTCCATTTTCGTGAGAAATCGAAAAAACATTATTTTATTGTGTGAGCCTCATCAACCAACCACATATACTGCATCGATTTCGTTAGTTTGTATTCCATTTTAAAACTAATGACTCCTAGATACGTCATCAACGGCCATTTGTCTTCTACTACTTTGCATTTATGGGAAAAAATTTTAATATATTACTTCCTTGCATGTAAGATGCCATTATACACCTTGTATGTAAGAATATAATCGGGTATTAATCGGGTAAATGTAAATATTTCCTATGCATAACTTCAAAAAGTAGTATAATCAGCAATTATTCTTCTGGCACGTATAGTTATTCTTTTATTTCAAAAAATGTCAACATAAATGCCACTCAAATTGTTATAAATTTTTCATAAATATCTGCAAGAAAATCTTCATAAAAATTCCTCTAAATGTTGGGCTTGGGTTTTTTTTAAATGCTAAGATTTGCTAATACGGAAATTTCATTATATATTACAAATGGGCATTTAGCGACCATTTTTCAGTATAAAAATAATATGCAAATATTTACAAAATTTATATGAAATAATGAATCATTTTGCTTTTTCAACCATTCTTCAACTAACAAAAGCAGAATTTATCAAAACGCCAAACGATTAACAAAAAAACTGAATCTAATTCAATCTTTTAATACAATAAACTAAAGAGAGTTTTTTTTTTTTTTTTTTTTTTTTTTTTTTGCATTTTCAAACATTAGCACTGGCATTCGTGTTTTGTACATTTAACATTGCGAGAATAATAATTTCTTCTCAGCCAGAATTTATCAAAACGCCGCACGATTCAAAATCAAACTAAATTTATTTCATTCTTTAAATACAATAAACAAATGGCTTTTTTTTTATTTTTGCAAATGCAAATACTAACACTGGCATTCGTGTTTCGTATATTTAACATTGCGGGAATAATATTTTATGCCAAATACATCATTTAATCTTTCCACGCCATTTACACATCCCCAAATTATCAACGAAGGTAGATTACAGAAAACGACGTACTTAAAACGTCATCAGTAATAAACTGTGCATCCGTCACACGTTCTTAACTCCCTTGTAATCACCAGTATTAGCGAACAAACTCTGCAATTCATCGCAACTTCCATCAATAGTTAGGAAGAAAATCATTACGCTACGCAAGAAAATCTTCATAATCCTCGCTTCTCTTTAATTTCGGAAAAAAGTTTTTTCCCCCTTCTCTGCTTCTTTTCTAAAAAGGCATCAACGCCTGTGACAGACAGATTACAAGAGAGAAACTTCTTTATTGGGAGAAAGATTTATTTGCTTGAGAAAGGAAAAAAAAAACTTAGGAGAAATTCCTTAGAGATCAATGCCATAAGGCGTCCATGACAAAATCTAAAAGTAAATCTTATTGAAAATGAACGAAAATGACATATGAAATTATAGGCTTAATTCCAGTGAAGGCCTTTTAATAAATGACCATTGAACAAAATGAAAGAATAACATAAAGTGGATTTTGCAGAAATATTCTAAAAACTGGTGGATAGATTTTTGTAATAAGTAAAATCAGTAAAAGATAGTACTGATAGATAGTAATCAGTAAAAGACAATGCCACTTTATATTAATTATTATTATATTACTTATATTAATTATTAATTATTCAATGCTATTCTTCCACTTCTTAGAATGGTTATTTATTAAAAGGTGAAATTAAACGTATAACTTCAGGTGTCATGTATATTCATTTTCATTCATTTCAAAACAAGGCAATTTATGTTATAAAATCATGAAGAGTCGAATTCAGTTGAGTTCGTGTTTTATGGCACAAAACCCATCTTTAGCTAAGCTGCGCCCCACTCATAGAATTAAATAAATTTTATCAATTTATAACAATATCGAAACATGAAACGAAATCCGAATGTCTAAAAGTGTAAAAATGTGAGTTAAAAAAGGTAACAATGATGCAAGGTATGGAAAAATCTTCAGGATTTTTTCACAAATTAGACAAACTTTGTCCACTCATGACCTCAAAATTTATGCCAGATCCACAGAATAATTGACTATTTTATTTTTAAGAGTAGATTTATAGAACAAAAGCTGACAAAATATCAATAAATTTTGAAATGTTTATGATTTGATCATTTTTCAAAAACAAAATTCTAATTAACTGGATGATCGATAACTTATTGGATAATTTCATGTTGAAATCAGTCGAAATAATTTAAATTACAGATAAATAATATGATTAATTGTTAGATACTAAAAGTGTTCAAAAATCTGACTTAAATATATCAAAACGAGATGCATTTTTGCTGTTTCTACTAACCAGAAGCAAATGCTAACTTTGAGTTTAGTAATTTTATAAATAACCAATTTGAAACAAAATATCAGCTCCAATCAAACTATATAGAATATATAATTTACAATGAACAAATAGAAAATTTTTATTAACTGATCACTATGGTGCTGAAGATGCATACATGTATTAAGAGAATATTATTAGTTATTTTTTGAAGAGATAACTTATTACAAAATCAATATTCAGAAAATAGAACTTGGACATTTCTTTAATTTCTAGAAATGTCAGAAAAATATCCATGTATTTGACATATATGGAAGCCCATATACAAAATACCTTCTTCGAATCAGATATGCACCTATTCTTGAATTGAAAAGATAATAATAAGATAAAATTAATATAATGACAATAAATAAATAATAAAAAGTAATAAATAAAAATCATTCCTGTATTTCAAACTAATCTCTTCGTATATTATTTCTCGAATACTTTAAGTAAATTTAAAACATATAATCTAAAATAAATTTAAAACATGTATGCATTTTTAACAAGCTTTGGAATGGAAAAAAGTTGGTTAAAATGGCGAATAATTTTATCAAACGATAATGATGAAGCTAGTTAAGATGAATAAAAAAATTTATTTCAATAAATTCAACGCATATGATCCTAAGGGAAAAGTTAACATACATCGTTTTCAATAAATCCGTTCACTGTTTCTCGAATTATATAATTTTGAGCATTCGATTAATAATGGTTTCATAATAAATTTAAAAATTATGAATGAAACCTTTTATATTCTAATACATCAAAAAAATATTCATATCTCCCATTTAGTCGTAGCAAAATTGCAACTAAATATAAGACGTTACGTTATTAGTAAGTAAAATCTGCCATCGCTAAATATATTTTTAAAAGATTTTAAGAAGATCTAGTTTCATGATATGTGTATCTAAAATAAAATGCATAAAGATTTTCATTTCTCATATAATATTTTAGACAGAATATATATAACCAGTTAGATATTTATTCACTGAAAAGTTAAAAAGAATTTCATTTTTCGTGTGATATTCAACGAAAAAAAAATGAATGGAATAAACAGCGTGAATTCTGAAATGCATTCAATTATCCAGGCATTTACAAGCGATAAATCTTATTAAATCCGCAGTCAAAACACTTTTATTTTCTTCTAGGAGATCTGCGTGTCTTCATAGCTAGTGAATTCGCCTAATCACCTAGAACAGCGAAGAAGAGATGAGGATTTAAAATAATCTACATTTACATTGAAAAAGACATAGAAAAGAGGATAAAATCTTGAAGCTTGAAAGAGAATACATTTAAATCCGCTTTTCACTATGACTCAATAAATATGATATTTTATATTTAACAAGGTTCAAAATAATACACTTATTTCCCCTTGCCATTCTTTTTAAGTCATGAATTAAAACAAAAACATAAAAATAATCCCAGCACAAAGGTTTGTTATTAATGGAGGAAATATTTATCGTCGTTTTAAAGTCCCCGACAGACAACTTCGACAAAAGCTCAAAATAGCATTGATAAACTATCGCATTTTTTTTTTCAACTGCATGCAAAAAAATAACAATGTCTGCAGACGATATTCAAAATTAATCTTCCTCACGAAAAGAAAGAGGAAAATAAAATGGTGGGAAAATAACGTTTATAACTTCATTGTTCCGTGAGCTGAACTCGACTCAAAATAAAAGGCAATTAATAACTCTTTACAACTCATGTCAACACAGCGCCTTGTTGCTGGAAGGAAGGTGAGGGGGAGGGACGAATCTAAAGAACATCCCCATTAGCAGACGATTAAACAGCTATTAAGAAATCCTGCGGCAACAGAGCTTTTATAGCTGATATGGGGTTAGGGACGCGTGTTCGAAAGAGATAGGGCAGATTTTCTTTTCTATTTCCACAGAAATTTCGGTTGCTTGTTTTTAAAAATTGAGAAGAACATCTTTCGCGGGTGTATTTATTAGTCGCATTGTTATCTATCGTTCAACACTCCCTGAAACATTCTTTAAATTAGTACCAAGCTGATGGACTTTGAAATTAAAAAAAAAAAAAAGAACTAAATCCCTCATCATAATTATAAGTATTCGCAGGGGATGTATTAAATATTGCGAATGTTACACTGAGGTTTCACAATCATTCATTATTTTCGGTCTTTGTTTTGTTGAAGATAGTTTCAAAGTGAAAAATGTATCGTTAACTTGAAGAAAACAACTTACTTTTAATCTTACAGGAACAATACATAACCTGGAAATGGTTTCTTTAATGGAAAGTAAAAGGAAGTTAAAGATACGAACATAACATCTCTATAATTAAAAAAAAAAGAAAGAGAATGCAGGGTTTTAATGTAGTATTGGAAGAAAACAACAAAATGCAATGATCACAGTACAGCATATAAATCTTTTCCTCATTTATTTGAACCATTAGTTATTGTTGAATTCATGCATTATAATAATAGAAATATTCTATTAATGAAAAAGTGTACATACTTTATAATATAGTCCTTATCAGCGAACGAAAAGCCAATATGGTACAAACACCTTTATTGGTTTTGGGGAAAAAAAATATGATTATGATTATCTCTCTTTTTTTTTCTGAATTCCTTAATTATCCTTATCCTTGTATTTATCATAATATAAATTTTTATTACCAAATACTAAACCGAGTAATATCTCAGTCAGGTCTGGAATTGTTACTTCTACTTTTTTGTCAAAAATTTATGAATTATGATGATATTCTGCTTATATTCTTTAATTATCCTTACATTTACGTCTCTTCCTCGCTCCCTCGACGATTTTTTTCTCTTCCAGATTTTTCTTCACTATGAATTAATCAATTTTATTTTCATTTATAAACATATAATACTTAAAAAGTTTTTAAAATGAGAAAAAAAAAAAGAGTCCGAAAATAATTTTTACCATGTTTAGGCAAAACTAACTTACACAAAACTTAAACAACCAATAATCAAACAAATTATCTTAAATTAAAATAAAACTTAGGATGGAGGAAGGGGAAAGAAAATATTTTAGAAATTAGAATTAAATGACAGTTATACCAACATTCATCAATGCTTTCGGGAAAAAAAAATGCCAAATTATGATTAGTTCTCATTGTGCAGATACTCAAGAGGCATTAGAAGTTGGACACAAAATAACTTTATTAATTAGTGAGGCTAAATTAAGATATGACCGTTTCAACACGTCAAACTTACCAGCACTGTCCTAATGACACTGCGCAGCTTTAATTTTGAGCTTGCATCAACAGTTTTTTTTTTTTTTTTTGAGAACGAAAGCCATTTTATTTTTTCTTTGTCTTATTAATGGTAGAAAAAACTATTGTATTGACAGTTTGACGACTTTATTATATTATAAAAATGGAAGAGCAAAAAATTTTGGCGAAAATTGGTAAACACTTCTATTGAAACATTGCAACAAGTTTATGAAGAATATTATATCAGATCTTAATGCTACGAATGGCACTTTCAAATCAGAGTGATATCAACCAAAGAAGATTAAAAAAAACTGCATAATTTCGCATTAGCGAAAGATCTTCATAATTGTTCAAATATCCTTTAGATTTTTGAAAATCTAAGCATCAACAAAAGCTCATGCCTCACAGTTTTGACTGCTGCAGACTGATTTCCCACAATTGTGCAGAAGTGTGTCTTTGTACCAAAATTGAAATTTGTATCTTGACTGGTAAACAAAGTATGTAAGCAAAATAACAAAGCATGCAAGCTAATAAACAAAGCATGCAAGTAAGTAATCAACGCAGTAACAAAGCATGCAAGCTGATAAGCAATGCATGCAAACAAATAACAAAGCATGCAAGCTGATAAGCAATGCATGCAAGCAAATAACAAAGCGCGCAAGCTGATAAGCAATGCATGCAAGCAAATAACAAAGCGCGCAAGCTGATAATACAAAGCGTGCAAGCAAATAACAAAGCATGCAAGCAAATAACAAAGCATGCAAGCAAATAACAAAGCGCGCAACCTGATAAGCAAAGCACGCAAGCAAATAACAAGGCATGCAAGTAAGTAATCAAAGCAGTAACAAAGCATGCAAGCTGATAAGCAATGCATGCAAACAAATAACAAAGCATGCAAGCTGATAAACAAAGCATTCAAGCAAATAACAAAGCGCGCAAGCTGATAAACAAAGCACGCAAGCAAATAACAAAGCATGCAAGTAAGTAATCAAAGCAGTAACAAAGCATGCAAGCTGATAAGCAATGCATGCAAACAAATAACAAAGCATGCAAGCTGATAAGCAATGCATACAAACAAATAACAAAGCATGCAAGCTGATAAGCAATGCATGCAAGCAAATAACAAAGCGTGTAGGCTGATAAACAAAACGTGCAAGCAAATAACAAAGCATGCAAGCAAATAACAAAGCGCGCAAGATGATAAGCAAAGCACGCAAGTAAATAACAAAGCATGCAAGTAAGAAAACAAAGCAGTAACAAAGCATGCAAGCAAATAACAAAGCATGCAAGCTGATAAGCAAAGCATGCAAGCAAATAATGAAACATGCAAGCTAATACACAAAACAGCATCATCGTGATGACTCTCGAGTAGGGATTACAATAAAGGGATACCGAATACCGGTATTTTGAGCCATTTGTACAATTTTGTAATATCGATGTTCACAAGTTTAAATACCGTTTTTTCGGTATTTACTAGAAATGTTTTAAATTGTCTCCACTAAATGTTCAGGGATCGCCAACATAGCAAAATAGTATACGTTTTTGTTTTTATGTCTCCCTAACGGGCGACATTAATTAGACTGCGAATATAAAGTTTCATCGTACAATCAAGAGAAGTGATAAAATATGTGAATCATCCAAGGAGACGGATCAAAACTATCCTATTACAACTCCGGGCAATACTGCACACTCGCAGTCCGATACTTGTATCTGTGAAAACAAGGTTGTAGTTGTGAAGTGCGTAATATTTCGATATTTTTTTAATTGGTAAATTTGTTATCCACATTGTATTTGCATATCATACGTTAGGTTGATTAAGTTGATTGGTGCAAATCAGCAATTGTGCTCTGCTCATGGAATTCAATTAGGAGTAATAGATGTATTATACCAAAAATATACAGAACAGAAGAACCCAAATGTTGTGGATATAGAAACTTCTGATTCCGACTTTGAAGAGAGTGGGTGTGATATTTACAATGAAAATAATGACAATGTAATTGTTGAAGAAGATATTGGCTAATGAGCATGGAAAATTTACCCATCAAGAATCGCTTCCTATAATTTATAAAGTTCGAAAAATTGCTAAGATATTTAAACGTTCCCCCACAAAAAATGCCATATTACAAAAATATATATTAACTGAAAATAAAACAGAATATATATTAACATTAGATTCTAAAACACGTTGGAATAGTTTACTCCTAATGATGGAACGATTTTTGAAACTAAGAAATCCAATCCAAAAAGCAATATCGACTTAAACCTGCAAATTAATTTTTCAGATATTTAATTCGATTTAATATCCAGAACTGTATCAGCTCTTCTTCCAATAAACCTGGTTGTTGGGGCATTATTCGGAGAGATTCTAATTTATTAGCAGCTAATGCAACAATAAATGTCATGTTGCAGTCACTGAAAGAACAGCGCATATCACTATCTGAAGATATTGATATATTACAGTGAAAAATCGCACAGAAGAAAGGCATACTGAAATAGAAAATGTCTTACGGTATTTACATAATTATAATGTTTTTTAAAATGAAAATGAAAAAGAAGAACAAAGACTAACCAATTCAAATCTTATCAAGATTATAGTAAATTTTCTTAACATTTTTACCCACAAACCTATCCGCATTCAGAAGAATTCGGTACAGTTATCGAAGATTGTGATGAATTCTTTTTATGACACTAATGCCGATAGTGAAAAGGAATTGTCTCTTGAACAAAAATTAGAATTAGCGATAAATAAGAAATTTTCAACGAACCAAAATACAATACAGAAATCAGCTACATCCAAAACCATCCGACGAGAAATCGATTTAACTGAAGATGAGGGATTTATAGGTAAATACTTGAAGAAAGTATATCTATGCTAACAGTACCATCAACTAGCGTAGACGCAAAAAGAATGTTTTCGAGAGCTGGTAATTTTTGCACAAAACTACGTTCCAGGCTTAATGGCAGTACAATTGATGCATTATGTTTTTTAAGATCACATTTCAAAAATTTCTAATAGTACCACAGACTGAATAGTGAAGTTTACACTTTTTGTGAGTAAAATAAATAAGATGTTCCTTTACTTTTTGTGATTCTTTATGCACTATTATAATTTATAAGTTATAAATTATTTTTAGTAATATTTACCCTTTCTAATAAAACTGGCAAATGAAACAAAGGAACACCTGTGTTTTTTTTTTTTCCTAAAATTTCTATTACCGGTATTAAAACCGGTATCCCGTTATCTGAAAAATACCGAATACCGGTACTAAACTTTAGATCCGGTATTGCAATCCCTACTCTCGAGTGGTTGGATTGAGCAAATGTAAAGTAAAAATATGTTTTAATTATCATTTTGTGAACTTCGTTTTTTATTATCAAAGTTAAAATATACGACAAATATTCGAAGATTCGAATGAACAATACTCAAATTTATAGGCAGTCTTCAAAGAAGGATTACCAGGAGCCTTTTCAGTAACAGAAAATAAGTTAAAAGGAGTGTATAAAATATTTTAAGGGAGATAAGATGTATTAATAGGTATTTGCAGGAATTATTATTATATTTTAAAAGCTTCTAGGCTTTCTTTATAAATTTTTCTGCTTAGTTCAATGCATAAATAAAACTAGGAACAAAGCAATTTTAGTCTCTCCTCTTTGTATAAGAACGATACAAAGGTATACTGCCATCCGATTTTATTTAACAGTCAATTTTTTTAATGTATGCTTCATTCTGGCTTAAATATTCTTCAATTTTACTCAATTTTGTCATGAAATTTAAGTAAAATGATTGACTTAAAATTGTTTTCAAGGATTTAATACCTACTTCTTGAAATAAGAGATAAATAGTGCATTTCAGAATACTAAAAGATTATTCTTAAAATAAGTATTTGTAAAGTATGAAGCGATTATCTAAAAGAATCTTTAAAATATGCAACTGTATTTGTATAACATTTATATGAAGATTAATTGATAAGCAGGCGTTGTTTGGGATTAAAATCCTTTCAGACATGATATACTCGGCATAGAAATTAGTTTTGTATAAAATATTATAATGGACAAAAACCTTTTCAAAACATACGAGTTGAAATAAAAGAATTTTTTTTTAATATAGAAGTAGAATAGTTCAAATTCTTAATGCTGCCAAAAAAAGGATTATCGACAAATCTCCTTATTTAGAAATCATCTGCGTTAAATTGTATAAAGATTTAAAGAAAACTGACCCAAACTGAAATATGATATCATTGAAAAAGTAAAATTTTTAATTTTATGGAGCAAATTTTTTGAGAATTTTTTTCAAAATTTCTGTGAAAAAAAATTTTGGCTGTTATAAACGGCTGCTATCATAGAACAATCATTTCATTTGTTAGTAACGGATTTATCTTTCTTGCCTCCATTTGAACGATTGACTTATGGCTATTTTTATCCATTATGGAATCATTAATTTGATAGAAATTAAAACTTGGTTTAAAAAAAAGTATGTATTCAAAATCAAATAGAAATTAAAAAATAACGGTTTATTTCAAAATTAACTTTAATAGGTTTATTTTTTCAATTTAATAAAAATAGAAACAATATTGTGCAGAAATGAAACTGGGATCATTGAATCGGAAAAATTTTTAATTTTAGGACTATATTAAAATATACCTCGCAAGATTATTTTCTCGGAATTTATTGCAGGAAAACAGCAAAATCTCTATTGATTTCTAATTGAATGAACATTTAATTGGCTTTTGAACATTGAAAACCTCATCGTATTCTTTCTCTTTCTTAACAAAAATGTCTACAAAATGTTTATCCCTTCACACATATAGATCATCAGTATGTCTTTTATTTAGATTAAGATTACTTTAGCATATTTTAATTACTTAAATTGGGCACATTTAATGTTTATCAGTATTTTTGAATATTATTCTACCAATTGTGCACACTAGAATGAAATACAAATATATATAAATTTAAACATTCGCAGTATATTATTCTGTAATTTATAAAATTTTTATAATAAATATAATATACAATATAAATTGTATATTATTTATTTTTAAATTATAATATATATTTTATGTATTTTAAAATTATAAAATAAATATATGGCTGTGGATACAACGAAAATATAGTTGTGGATAAAATGGTAAATTGATTTATTAAAAAAAATGGAGAAAAAGAAAATAATAACACCGCGAAATTGGAAACATCCATAGTCAGAAACTTTGTAGAGCAAGAAATTAAAAAAAATGTAGCATATTTTGAATGTAAGTTCATAGCAACATTAAAAATCTGCAATGGAATTTTTACGAACCTTCATATCCAAACTAATAAGTAAAATCAGTTTGAATATAAAATAATAAAAATCGCAGATAAAAGCTCATTAACATTTGCTACAATGCTGCATATAAAATTGAATGTGAAAATTACGATAACATAATTAATTTTTATTCATGTTTAGCTTTATTCGCAAGCCGACAGATCAGTATATGTAAGCATTAAAAATTTTTTTCATAATTGTTCGTCGCCAAAACAAAAGTTGGAATTTCACAGTCAATAACGATGCCGATGAAAGGGGTTGGGGTATTTTAACTCTGCCCACCGTTACAGACGCAGGTGAATGATTATATATACAGAAAGAAATATAAATTGCGAAATATCAAGTTTTGTTTTAAATTAAGGGATTTCTTAATGGCAGAATTGAATATAAACTTTTAGCCCTAACAATAATTCAGCAAAATGTAATGTAAAACAAAAATTTCTGAATATTTTATGATGTTTATTCTAATAACACTGTGACCTTGAATATAATCAGGAGCAATAAGACATTTCATTTCAAAATTTAAAAAAAAATTAAGGCTGAAAAGAAAAGGCGAATATTAAACAAACCTGGATAAATATTTATATAAGAAATAATAAAAGAACATTAAAAAAAACACGCCATATAATCTGACAATACATTTCAAAATCAAAATATGAGCGTAAAAGTTCCCTTCTAAAAATAACACTCGAAAATTGAATCAATATTTATTTTCGGTGCTTAGAAAACAATTTCCTTGCAGCCTTAAAATATATTTGAAAGTCAAAATTTCAGCATTCCGAAAGCTTACGCAAAAGATTTCTCCCCTCAAACACGAAAGAAGCAAAAGTACTGCTAAACATAATTTCAAAACGTGTAATCTCTTACGTCAACTAAAGAGATTTAAGATTTCAAAAATTTTTGAAAGGTGCCTCATTTACACCAATAAATATCCCCTCCATACTTTACAAACGGAGCATTAAAAACAACCTTACTTTGCAAAGAAACCCCCACCGGCTACGCCTGTTAAAAAGTAGGCAGCGATGACAATGTTTGGCCATAAAAGTTAAATGAATGGGTAGTGAAAAATTTACATGCTTCTAAATATTCTAGCGGAGGCGTCATTGAGGCATTTACAGCACGAAACGAAGGCGTCAAAAAAGCAAAGCAAAGAATGAGCATAAAGCTGCTTTAGATTCGGCTCCAAATATGGGTTTGTCAAAAGGTAAAAATATTTCGTTCAGGTTATGATTCAGAGTGAAGTTCACTTTATTGGGTCGTTAAAAGGAGTTTCTTTACTCGTAAATACCGCGTTAAAATATTAAAGCGAAAACATTAGGAGAGAGTTTTAGATTTTCGACAACTTTGGGGATTACAATTGTATTTCATGTTCCTTATTTTTTTTTAATTTCTCCGTTTTTAAATTTTATTATTATTAATGTGGGTTTCTAAAGAACAATAATTTAATTACAGAAAAAATTAATTTAAATAAAATAGCATTTACAAAGTCTAAATAAATTTTAGAATAAAGTTAAGAAAACTGTATTTTCTATGGTTTCTCAAACTATACTGCATGTACCACTAATGGTACATCACATCTTTTTCAAAGATATAATTTTTACTCAAAATATTTAAATCATGGTTTAAAATTATTACAAAAAACAGCTTTCCATTTTACATTTTGTTTCAACCCTTATTGTTAAGTGTGTGTGTGATCATATCTCTTAATTTAAATTCTAATTAATTTCCAATTTTTTTTGTTACTTACCCCATGTTATTCTAAAATATTCCCTTTATTCTAAAATACTCCCTTATTTCCTCATCCAATTCCCGCTTTTTAATTTTTTTTTATTTGATTAATTCTGTACGCGCCTTAGAAAACCGTAAGCATTTTCTCACCTTCCGAAGGAAGGGAAAAAAATCCCTAATGCGTACAATATTCCTTTAAAGATACCTAAGATTCCCTTTAAACGTGTAAAAGAAATCCTTATCGAAATATCATAGTAAAATCACTGAAGGGAAAAATTTCTGCCACTTTACTCTTGTATCGGGATATGAACCGACGTCTGCTTATTATCGCCTCTTTCGTAACTATGCCTCCAGTAATAAAATAAACCGAAATTAAAATGTTCAAAGTTTTTTCTGTTCTCCCAAGACTTGCAAAATTATATTTACATACATATTTATTATTTTTAAATTCCTTCTTAGCAGGCACCTATGGCAATGGCTATTTTAATCAACTGCTAGTTACGGCTCTAGTATATTGAAAACAGCAATGGACTTATCCCAAACATTTAGCTTGGCAAATCGAAGCATTACTCTAGATCATTTAGTTTTATCTTGAAATAATTGAAGATAATGTTTAAAACATCGAAATTATTTACAGTGAGATTTGCATTTGTCACATTCTTCCACATAAATAATAAGGCCTTCTATTAGCTATGATGTTTTACTACCCTTATTTACTATTTATTATTTATTTATATTATTTATAAATTTAAATTCACGAATATAATTGAATATAGAAATCTTAAATATTTTATAATTTGATTCTGAAAATTTTATTTAGGATTAATTTAGTTGAATTACACATCCGCTTTGAAGCAATAGCATGGATATTTTTAACCGGTCTCGTAATTTTGAATCGCGCTCAGATGAAAAGGACGAAACCTAAGCTAGCACATCTCTCTCCAAGCTTCCGAACCATACCAGAAAGAGAACATTGGACTCCGGCCGATATAGTGTGCACCATAAACAAGACTGTTAGATGTGGATTTTTAATCTGGAACCATTTAGTTTCAAAGACCAGATCTTATTACCAGGTCACCGATGTTCCTAACGTCATTTAAAAAACATTGATTTTTATACAAAAAATTCTCTCATGTTTATACATATTGGTATTCATATATAAAGAAAAAAACTTAAAAAAAGATGAAGACACCTGCTCTATTCAATAATTTATTAATAATACAAAATATCTGATAATTAAATCTTAAACATTTCTAAAAATAATTCTATTCTATTGAAATCTAAATGTGTACTGAACTTCATTCTACATTTTATTGTACAATATTCTTTAAAAAACAAGATTAAATTTATTGAAGAATAAATTGTACAGAACCACATTAAATTATTAAAACTAAATTGTACAGAACCACATGCCAAAATAAATTTTAAAATGTATTGCAACATTACAGCCATACAAAAAAGATACAAAAAGAGCGTTACGATTTAAACTTTACTTCTAATATCCAATTTATTAATTCTGTTGTCAGCATTCAATTTTATATTCTCACATGTGAAATTTATAAAGAGAACGAATTGTAATTATCAAAAAATTCGAATTCGAGATTTCGTTAAATCCACTTTTTCAAAACTTTTCAGAATTCGATAAACCGATTTTTGGAATTATGTTTATTTTTGAGCATGATAACCCAAAACTACTAGCTAACCAAAACTTGAGCTAGATAACTGAAATTTGTTACATGACCTTAACACCAAATTTTTAGATTTTTATCAATTTTTTGGAATAAAATCTATCAAAGGGATACGAAGCGTTCATACAATTATATAATATTCTAATGTTATTTCTATATTTCATGTTATAGAAATAACGTTAGAATATTATATAATTTCGTTTCTATATTTCGTTAATCTGGTGTTTCGCATACATGTAAACGTTAAATTTTAGCAAGTCTGAAATTCGGCATGTAATACGATTGCAGTTTTAATTCTGTGTTAAATTTGGATTTCAATAGGTAAAGAAAAAAAAAAGATTACCAAAATACGTATTCAATGCTTTTATACTTCCGTTTATACTATACCATCGAACAATGCTAAAGACCACGCACAAGATGCAGTAAAAAACTATTGATTATTTTACAAGATCAATATTTCGTAACTATTATTCGCCAATGCAATACCATTAATAGAAAAGTACCGGCCATTAATATAAACTATACCATGAAGCACACATCTCTTATGGTTTGAAAATTAAAATCTGAGTATTCGCAGCAATTCACAATTCTGTGAAGGTTGAAAATGGAATAGCATCCATACAAAGCTTCAACTAATACAAAACGTACAATCATGTATAAGACATCATAGATAGGATGTTTTACCCTTTCTTCATAAAGCCAACTCATTTTATGTTAAAACTATTTTTTATTCAAAGTTTTATTTCAAAGTGAGATGAAAATATCATATACTTTTTAACATCATAGCTGCGTCGTACCCTTTCTGAATTTTTTTAATCCTTTTTTTTATTTTATTGATTAAATCTAATGATTTAACCAGAATGAATCGTGGGAAGATGAGGGATAGAAAATAGGAAAGGATCACAAAAATTTACTAATTTGTAATAATCTATAATATGTATAGTAAAATATATGTATGGCAAAATATAATATGTATAGCAAAAAGCGGTAATATTAAGCAGATTGGTTTTTATCCCTATTTATTCGAACATTTTTTTAATAAAATTTGTCAATAGCACGGATAGTTTTATCCTCAAAAGAATCAAAAGAAATGCATTTACAGAAAACAAAAATTTGCTTCGAACTGCAGTCAAATAATAATTTTGCTGAATTCAGAAATTTACTTTCTGAAAAAAGATCAAAGTTATTTCAGGAAGAAAAAAAAATATCAAAACCGAAGAACATTTAAAACTTTATTGCCTCTCATAATTCCGCTGGAAGAAAAATAATATAAATATCTTTTCCAACTAACATCATTATCAACAACAACTCCATTTCTTCTTAATCTCCATTGCATGCCTATAAAATTTCTGAAATTCCCAGACGTCATAACTTGAAGCTGGACCGAAAACAAACCTATAACTTATTCATTTCATTGATTGGCCATTTAATTTCTTCGTTCTATTTTTTTTTCCCCGCCAATTTTACTATTCCATGATTCGAAATTATTGCTTACGTGTCAGACTACTCAATAACAAGTTTAGTTTTCGAACGTCTTTATCAGATTTCGATAGACGTACTTCGATCCTAAAAAGAATAAAGAAGAAAAAAAAGTAAAAAAGAATCCGGGAAGAAACAAAAGAAAAATTTGGAAAGATGAAATTAAAGAGTTGGAAAAAATTCCCCGCCAAGCAGCTGTTGTCACGAGATTCTTCAATCACTCATTGGCGGGAACTCGCACCCAATTTGCATAATATCCCGCTTAAATTATTAAGGAATAAAGATGTCGTCGGATAGGACAACGCTCTCGTAATTTACGGTCACAGGCCAGACTTGAAGGACGTTAGGCAGCGGTATTTTAACCAGCTGTTAAAAAAGGAAGCTAGGCGGCGTCTTTAATTAAACGCGTTTCAAGGATTTCAGCAGGGACTAATGTTTTTTAATCTCTCGCCTCGGTGTCATTATTGCTTGTTATGCTGTAATTCTGATGAGAGAGAACTCGGGGAAATGCGCGTTTAGTGTAACTTAATCTAACCAGCACGAGAGAAAAGTAAGATTTTTCAAGGAGAGGTTGCACGAAAAATGCGTTTCATATTTTAATGAGAGTTAAATGGGTGTGAGAGAAGCTCGAGCTTGAGATTTTACGTGATAATTTAAAGTGAGTTTGAACACGGGATTTACTCGGAAACTGAAAAAGTTTTTACTGTCAGAAAGTGGGTCAAATGTATATTTAGAAACTGCAGATTGCAGCCAAATTTCATCAAAAAATTTTAAACCCATTATTATACGAAATATGCAAACTGAAAGTATTTAACCATCATAAAATTTGTCCTGAAGAACTTTGATAAACCTCTATGCTATGCCTATGGAGTTTGAAAAATAAACTTTTGTTGTGATTCAAACATTGACTATTTGTTGCTCTTTCGTCCTACGAACACGATAAAGCAAAAAAGCACTGAGGCAGTGATTTGAGATTTCGCCCATAATCCTAATACCAAATGTAAATTTTCGTCAAATTCTGTTTTGATGAAACTCTATGCTTCAGAGCTCCTGTAGTTTGAAAAATAAATTTTTGTTGTTATTCAAACATTAAGTATCTGTTGCTCTTTCGTCTTATGAACACGATAATGAAAAAAGGCACTGAGATAGTGGTTCGAAATTTGAAATACAATTAGAATGCCAAATATACATTTTCATCAAATTCTGCTTTGATGAAACTATGCTTCAGAGTTCTTGGAGTTTGAAAAAGAAATTTTTGCTGTTATTCAAACATGAATTATTTGTTGCTCTTTCGTCTTACGAACACGATAATGCAAATTTGGTCCAATAATGATGATTTGAGATTTGACACACAGCTCTAATACCAAATGTAATTTTCGTCAAATTCTGCTTTGATGAACCTCTATAATTCAGAGCTCCTGCAGTTTGAAAAACAGACTTTTGTTGTAATTCAAACATTATCTATTTATTAATGTTTCATCCTACGAACAGGATGAAACAAAAATGTATTGACATAGCGAGTTGATTTTTATAACAAGTTTAGTCATAGAACAAACTGCATTTACGGAAATAATTTCGCATTTGTTTTAACATAATCACGTAGATCGAAAGAGAACCATTTTTTCAAAGATACAACTCCAAATTTCTTATCAATCAATAATTCTAGAAAAAAAAAACATATGTTCTGAGAAATAAATTATATAGAAACCTAACATTTTTCAATTTTGTGATAGACCACATACCAAATTTCATGTACCTATCTCCATTTTTAAGTTGTTATATTCATAAGGAAATACAAATCTTAAGGTATGAAGTTCATATATATATATATATATATATATATATATATATATATATATATATATATATATCAAACATTATAAATATATTTAAAATAATTAGATAAGTCAAACAATTGTCTTCCAGGTCTAGCCATTGGTTTAATTCCTTTATTTCGAATTTCATTTGAAAACTCATGACATCTAGATGTATCCTCAATGGTCTTCTAATTTTCAATCTGACATTTTCGAAAAAAAAAAAAAATCTCAAAACCATTATTCTACTGTGTATTTTCTATAGAAAGAAAAAAAGCTTCGATAAAACAATTTTAACCAGTTTCCCGATTTCGCCCATTTTTATTACATTTGAAAGCTTTTAATGTCTATATACTTTTAATACTATACTACATAAGATGTACCCCATAACATAAATATATTATGTACTACTACTACTAATTAACATATTATACTTATAACATATATATACAATTGTTTTCATAAAAGATTGTTTATCTCCCACAAACCCTATATCCAACAGATACCACAAAATGAAACATTGATACATCTTCCAATCTAAACAATGAGGCCGATTTTTTCATTTTGCAAGCATAGATAATCAATCAAAACACCCTATGCTTATTGTTT
The DNA here is from genome assembly GCA_026543865.1 of Argiope aurantia. Taxonomy (NCBI): domain Eukaryota; kingdom Metazoa; phylum Arthropoda; class Arachnida; order Araneae; family Araneidae; genus Argiope; species Argiope aurantia. The sequence goes on along the minus strand of JAPMOR010111414.1, from coordinate 120,345 downwards.
AAAATAACTTTTTATTTGTTATGACAAGATACAGTTGGCCATCTTCGTGACTAAATTAATAATATTAATACTGCAGGCGAACGGATGCTCATCATAACTGACTAGTTACCTTGATTTTAAAATAGGAATGAGAGATTTTAATGTTCTGTCTAATCTATGAGTATTTAAGTCCATTAGAATAACATTGCGACGTCCGTTAATTGATAAGATTAATGTTTACCAGCAATTTTTTATATACTAGATGACAATCCGCCATGTTTCAAAAAGCCTTTAAACTTAACCTAAATTTATAACACAAAGAAAACGTTTCGCCCCTTTTTAGTACAGTCCATTCCCGAATATTAAATTAACTAGAGTAGTTAAATAATAAAGCAGGCTCCATTAATGAAAAGAAGTTTCCACATTCTCACCTTTATCTAAGACATTATTAATAAACTTCTCATTAAACTTTTAAGCCAGCAACGGAGCCATTCTTTTTCCATCTTCCTTTTACCTCCTCGCCGATGCAAAATCCATAAGCAAACAAAATTCCTGCCTTGGAAACATTCAATTACTTACAGATGTTATCGCGCCCAAAGAATTTAATTAAATCTCTCTCTTTCTCTCTTAACAAGCGTGAAAATATTTTCAACTTCCTTCTAAACAATGGCGGAGGAAAAAAAGTTAAGAGATAATCCGGATTCATTTCGAATGTTAATAGATGACAGAGTTATTAGCCTGGATACCTCAGAAGATGCCTGCCCGACGCATAGTAATTGCCGAGTTATAACAATTCGAAAAGGGAAAAGGATATGCAAAAATAGAAAGTTCCTTTTTTTTTTTTTTAATGTAGTGCTAGTATAATTTTGGATGGAAACTTCATGATTCATTTTGAACAGCTCGAAATAAATAAAGGGCTTTGGTATTCAAATGTGTTTAAGTTTACCAGTTTTAATCTATATTGCAAATATGTATTAACTCTCCAACCAGCATGGAACTTTGAGCTTATATGAACAATGATTCATCTTGAGCCGCTTCGGGGCTTTGGTATTTAAATGTGTTTAAGTTGCCACATTTTAATTTTAATCTGCAGTGAAAACGTATTTAAATTCTCCAGTTTGTAGTGCCAGTGTGTAACTTTGTGCTAATATGATCTCGAGTGGAGGCTTCATGATTCATCTTGAGCCGCTCGCGATCAAGGAGGAACTTTAGTGATTAAGATGTCTAGGTTTAATCTATATTGTAAATGCGTCTAAGCTCTTCTTTTTGAAGAGCTAGTATATAATGTTGTCCAGTACGGTTTTGGTTGAAATCTCATGATTCCTCTTGAGATCCTCAAGATAAATGGAAGGGTTTAATATTTGCTTTATTTTTTAAGTTTTCCTGTTTTAAACTACAATGCAAATGTGTTCAAGTTCTGAAGTTTCAAACTATACTGGTCTTGATCTTGCTCTACCCCACGACGACCCGCCTACCCGAAATCAACCTATACTGAATCTATTTGTACAAAGGACATTTTTAAACCAGTGGGAAAGGTCTCCACAAAATTTTCTCGCATATTCTCTAATAAACTTTTTATGCCAGAGAACGCCTTACATGGCACTGGCGTACAATGGTTACGAAATGTTTCCATTTGTTGTGAATTTAGCATTTTTACTGAATCTATCTTGTAATACTAGGTGAGTTATTTGGGAATTAATCCTTGGCATGTAGATAATAGTATCCAAAAATATCATTTATGTTTTAAGCATGTTTTCCCCAACCGCTTGAAGTAAAAATTTCACACAAAACTACACTTGTTATGAAAAAAATCCCATACCAAATTTTGTCTATTTAAATAATTGTGTTTTCCAGTAAACGCATTTACATATTTCTGAGAGTAAAGACCGACAGATGGTCAACCCCTCGTTAGATCTGAATTTAATAGATGTCTAAACTATAGATGTTAAATCTGGGACCTAATTTTATCTGTCTAAATGTCTTGCTTTTGTATTAACTTATCGTACCTTTGTATTATGTATTTATATTCGGACAACCAGACAGACTGTCTTCTTCTGAACAGATGTTACTCAAAACTTGATAGAAATTTGCAAATTTGGTATAAAAACCATATTTCAACTGTCTAACTCAAAGAGTTTTGAGATTTTTCGAACTCAAGGAAGTCTAAAAAATGCAAATTCGTCAAAATTTTTGAGTTTAAATTCTTTGACGATTATTATACTTTCGCTATACTACATATACGGGAAAATAAAAAACCTGACCGATTAGATGCAGTCCAGTTATCAAGCCAAATTTTGGTATTTGCTTGGGATTAAACCTTTCTCCATAAATGCATTACACATGGAGCATAATAAATAATAACCGCGTTACTCAATTTAAAATAATACTTTGCTTTTTTGTGAAAAAATGTATATTACAAAAATTTGTTAACGATACTAAATCAATGTGATTTATATCATGGTCAAACAACCAATCGGTAAAGGTGGAAAATCGGCACATGCAACTCCATTTTGTATATATACTATTCAGATTACCAGAAGAATCGATTCATAAAGAAAAGAATGTGCAGTTTCGAAACCAGGTGGAATAAAACACTGAAGAATGATTTGGAAATGTAAAATATATAAAAATGTATTTAATATTACTTATAACGTTTAGTGGAACCCATGTACAACCTTGGCAGTCATTAGCGAAGAGAAAAGCACATATTATTTTAACTTGTTTACATGCTGGACACACTAGATTCACCAATATCCACTTGTTAGTACATCAACAACCACAACTGTGTTCGCAAAATCATTGCCAAATGTCTGTTCAGCATATATTGTAAGATGGCTCATTTTTTTATGGCTAGCGTTAGCAATTTTCTCAAAAGTCCAGCACTCCATGACCTTTCTTGCTTGATAAGACATCTCAAGTCAAACTCTCAGCATTTTCAAAGTCCATAAAATTCTATTCATTATTTAAATCTTGATTACATTTTAGAGGGGCTTTTCCTCCCATTCTCTTCGTTGACTGTTTTAAAGTGACATAATTTTACCTATTGTTTGGCGCAGCATGTTAAGTGGCATGGCTCTTCCACCAGAAAATTCCAAACAAATCGAATCAAAATCAATGTTTAGCGGATATTTTGAAACAAAAGTCCTTTTCCAATATTTTATTTTTTGGTTATTTAGCATTTCTCTTTATCAAAAAATGTTGGGTAAATATTGAAAATGTAGATTTTTATTCGTCTTATTTTACTCCTTCTACCACTGGGGATCACCTCGTAACTGAGGGTGGGAAGCTTCCGGTATAGTGGTTGGTTCTCGTCACTATACCGGAACATGGTGGGTACAGAAATGAGTGAGAATTGGCTGAATCTCATCGATGAGGAGACGTACTTCTCAAGGGAAGGGTTGTACCGCAACCGGTGATGGCCCTAAGGACTCAACCACAGTTCCCACCAGTGTTATTGTTGCGGCGGTCTAGTCATTCAGATTTTTCCATGTGCCTTCAGGTGCGGCGGAGTAGCCAGTTATAGGTTATCTTACTCCTTGTAACTTTTTGAAAGTCCATTTAAAATGGTATGTGTACTCCGAAAATGTGGATAATTGGAATGATTCACAGAAAGCATTACATTGCATGTCAGGTAGGTGGATAAAAATATAATGAATTCTGCCCTGGATATTGCCATTTTTTAAAATAAACATAATATAGTTTATTCGAAGACAATGTACTGATCATACTTTGAAAATTAAACTATGTTATAAGTAAAGCAAAATTGTTAGAAATAAATTATGATATGTAAAATCAATAAATGAAGCAGAAATAATTAAAATTCTGTTAAATGCTAAAAATAAAATATAATTGCTCAACATTTTTTATTTCTGACATCCTTTGGTATTAAGATGATCTTCCAATTTTTGTTTTTACTTTATACCTTAAATTCTATTTATTGCTAATAGTGCATTACTATTTTATTGTAGCGACACATTTCTCCTAATGGCAACAATGTAAACTTTCTCTTTCGTTATAAATCAGTTTCTCGTTATATAAATAATATAAACAAGTAACAGAGTTTCGTTCGGTGTAGTACTTCTGTAGCTATAAACATCTATAACTTTAATTATTTTATTCTTTTATCGTTCCTTTTTTATAAAAATGTATTGAATGTAAAAGATATTTCAAATATGTCATTGCTTTTAATTGCAATATCAGTCCAGTCAAATTATTAGTGAACAATAAATAAAAATCATTCGGAGAAATTTCTATACAATTTAAAACTTAATTCTAAAATAATGCAAGATTCAGATCTTACCAAATGAGTCATATATACAAGTATTGAAGGAAAAACTCAACTCACCTAAAAGGAGAAAAGAATAAACATTTAGAAAGTGTACAATTTTCAAATAAATATTTAAATTAATATGAATGAAAAACAGTAAATTTTTGATTAAACGCAAGAAAAAATAAAATACGTCAATCTATGCCAATAAAAACATAGAAATGAATAATATAACATATCTAATTATATTAGGTTACCCAAATGAAAAGTGGACTCTTGCAATTGTGTCAGAATGACTGCAGCTATAGCATGGCTACTGAAAAGGGGTATAAAGGACAAAGGACTGTAGGAGGAACGTTCAATTATGAAATCTGTTCGTATAACAGGAAATTGATCGAAAGCATACATGGAGTCGTCCTATACATGGATGCGTCCAGATCGGAACAACCCGCTGTTATACGATTTCTGATTCTTCGATTGCCGTGGACCACTCTTGGTTTATTTCCTGCCCCAAGAGAACACTATCAATTCAACACAATATCCCATATTCTGGTGAAACTACGCAAAGCAATCAAAAGCAAATGGCCAGACCTTCTCACACAACAAGTGATTCTTCTCCGTGATAATGCCTTCCACATGCCTCCCATGAAACCCAGGCGACATTAAAACAATTCCTTTGGAAAGTGTTGGAACACCCACCGTGCAGTCTGGATTTGTCACCCTGTGATTTCCACATCTTTGGATCACTTAAGATAGCATTACAGGGAACACGTTTCCATTCGGACGACGAAGTGAAAAAAGCTGTGCAAGACAAACTACTATCTTTCTACAGCAATAACAAAGACCTGCTTCCTAAACGATGGGACCTGTGTAACAAGGCCCATGGCAATTTCTTTTGATTTAAAATAAATGTATTCAACGTCATTCAACTTGTCCACTTTTCATTTGGGCAATCCATATATAATAAATAAAGATTGGTCATTGAAAAAGAAATGATAAATAATTAATTCCCTATTCAAGTTCCTTATAATGTATAAATATATAAAAAAGACATTATGAAATATATAAAAGATTTAAAAGTAGATATCAATCATTAATGAAACAATGTTAAAAAAATACGTTTATATCGGTCTTATGTTTCCACTTCCAAGCGTTTAATAAAAAAATTATCTTCGCCCTTTTATTATAATTTCAAAAAAAATTGTTAACTTTACTTTATTAAGGTATCCGACTAGGTTGTAAAAATGTTTGTTTTCTCAGAAAAATTTGATTTTTTTTTTTTTAATGATCTGAAAATGAAGTCCAACCTTCGTACATTCTAAAGCCGACTTCTTTCTTAATATATGTAAGATAGATACAGTAGTTCCAATAATACACAACAAATAAAAATGAAATCGGAAATAGTGGTATTTTTAACCGAATATGAGTGATTTATTTCATTTTTACCATAAAAATTCTACCAAAATAATATTTGATATGTTTATATTAACTCAGCCGTAGTTTGCTCATTTTTAGCATTTCTGATAAAAAGGTGTGAAAAATACATTTGTTTCAAGCGCATTTGGATGAACTGCATTACAAGGCCAATATCTATAATCATTTTCCGAATTGAATGAATATTTCATTGTTATTGATTCGCGAGAAACATGATATCACCAAATCGATTCAATAAAATTTCATGAAATTTGGTATGCATGTATTCAAAACCTTTGAGTGAGCGATAGAACACGGATTTTAAGGCTCTTTCATTTGGTCATGTTTTACAGACACTTTAAGTTCAAAACATAGACAAACTTTAAAAATAAATTCATTAACAGCAACTTCAAATGCTCATAAAATTTTTATTAAAATAATCTTTATCTTGCGGGCTGTTACATTTTATGTAGTTTGAGCTATATATAGGTGAAATAAAAATTAAATATTTACATTATTTTTTAACTTACTCTCTTTTTCCTAAAAATGAAAATTTTATTAAACTTTCGGCCGCGGGGTCTTGGTGGTAAGGTCTCAAGTTCGGAACCGGAGGATTTCAGGTTCGAGACCCGATTCTACCGAAGAACCGTCATGTAAGAGGGTCTGGTACACATTAAATCCGTCAGGCCAAGCGTCCTCCCGCTGGTGTGGAACTTTGGAGACGTAGGTGCCAACTCAGGTGTCGTCCTCATCATCTAACCGTGGTTCAAAATTACAAAGTCCGTCCCAAAATAGCCCTAGTGTTGCTTTAAAACGGGACGTTAATATAGCTAAACTAAATTAAATTTGCTAAATTTTTATTAAATAAACAGGGTTTTTTTCTTCTTCTTTTTTTCTAAAAACTAAAGGCAATGAGTATATCTGTTTCTTCTAACAGTGATCTTTCAAGTCTGTTTTAGCGATTGGTACGATAAAAAAAATGTTTATGTTATCATTTTTCAAAAATTCGTTTCCGAACCTAGTCTATCGGAATAATTATTCATTAGGCGAAACCAATAGATTTTAATTGAGCAAACATACTTTCAGGTGTATCTGTTGTAGAGTCCAAAAACACAGAAAACAGTTTTCGCTCTTTTCTATGGCAGAAGTTGCCGTCCATTTTCATCACCAAAAATGGCACCAGGACGGCCAGGACAATTAGTCCTGTCACAAGCAAGAGGTGAAAGCAATTGTGCGCTAATACATTGAGTGGATGCGTTGTGTCAACCGAACCGAGGAGATTCCGGGACAAGTAATGAGACCGCGCAGCTGCCCAGAGAGATGGGGACAAAATACGAAATGCCGGCGAGATTAATCTGTCAACAGAGATTAGACAGACATTGAAAAAACTAATTCCATGGGAAGGATAAAAAAAGGATAAACAATCTAGAGTAATATTTGGCGATTGACAATTTTTTCAACATTTCTTCCACTTCAAATTGAATCTTCGATTACTAGAGGGTTAACTTAAAAAAATATATTAAAAAAAACTATAAAATATAATGATAGTTCAAGAACAGATCCTTTTTTCCTTGTCTTTCTCATGTAGTTCTATAATTGCGCATTTTGTGCAAAGTCTCATGATGAAAGAAAAATTGAGAATGTATTTGGTGTTTGAAATCACACACAAAATTCAGTTTATCTTTAATGAAGCAGCTATGAAAAGTCGAAATTCATCAATATTTTGCAGTGGAATTTTTTAGCAATATTTTCATTTGTATATAGTATTTTAGAGCCTTTCGTATCAATATTTTATTTTGTACATATTTTTGTAATATTACAAAAAGAACATGATAAATTAAGTTCATTAAAAAAATTTCTCTCTTATATGCTAGAAATGAAATAATTGGCATCCATTTTCCTTCACCATGTAAGATCTCTGACAAAATAATTACATCAGCATGCAATAATTTTAACACAAGTGTTAAGAGATTGTGAGTTTTCACACGCAAATATATAAATAGTTTTACAAGTTTACTGAGTTAACAAACAACATAAATATATAAAAAAGAAAAAAAGAATGTCACTAGTGCGATGTAACGCACTTTCTGTGTTAAGCCTCACCTAATATTCATCAGGGTTATGGAATCGTTAAGAAATCGATGATAAAGAAAATAAAAGTGAGCAATTTTTTTTTATTTGATGAGAGTTTTACAATTCTTATTGGAGAAAATGAAAAATAGCCTATAATGATACAATTTCTTAATCGATGTACATCAACAAACTAATAAATTTGAATCTCTTTAATGATGAAATCTACGGCAAGAAACGATGCCATTTAAAATGTGTTTGAATATAAAATGAAATAGTTATTAATCTTTTTCACAATGTGATACAAAATAGCGCATCTGTTTTTACTATAAAAATTTGAAACGGAAAAGAAATTTGAATACAGAATATTTTTTTAAAAAAAATCTTAATAGCGTACCTTTTAATTTACCAAAAATAAATACTGCATAACAAAAAATGTCTTTTTTTTTTACTTTTTACATATTTCTTTAATTTTTCTGATTCCTTGTTTATAAAACACTGAAATTTTATAACTGATGTTTCAATCATTTCATTTAGCGATAGAATATTGAATTTTGTGCACTTATGTGTTCTTTTTGATAGAACAAAGTCAAAATATTTTCAGAATAGTTGACCAGAATATTTTCAGATCAGTTAGCCAATTAATTTAATTTAAGTTTGTTCGCTTATTATTAGAGTCACCTGGTAGTGAAAAATTAAAGAAAAAATTTTTTTTTGGATTCCACCGTATTTATTAATAATAAGTTATTGACTGAAGACTGAAAAGTAAAAAAAATAGCTTAAAATATCTCTTTTTTAGTATACTAATAAATGGATGTTTTTAAGAACTATTTATTAAATTTATTTCCCATTCTTCGATTAAAATAAATAAATTTGACTTTAAGCATTGTTTTCTTCGCCTATCAGTATAAAAGAATATGGCGCAAACTCACGATACATTTTGGCAAATAGATAAAATAAAAATTATTGTTCTCGAAGAAAACAATTTTTTTTTAGAATTGTTTTCATCAAATTTATTTTCTCACCTTCTGTTCAATTGAAATAAATTTCATTTCGGGCTGGATATTTTTTTTTCTCCCTTCCCATTTCAACATGAAAATATATAGCGAAAACCTAACAAGATTTTATTTACACTACAGCAAATAGATTAAATAGAAAATACTGTTTTCGGGTTAAAATATTAATTTTAAAAGGTTTTTTCATTGTTTTTATATCCTCGCCTTCTGTTATGTGGAAATCGATTTCATTTTAGAGCATTTTCTCTCTTTATATGTCAGTAAGAAAATATACAACAAAAACTCACGGAATCTTACTTACGCATTATAAATAAATAAAATAGTAAGTGCGGTCCGTAATGAAAAATAGTTCCCAAGTTGATTCGTGAACTAGAACAATCAGAATGAATTTTAAAAAAAAGAGTAATAATTCGGATATGCGTGACGTTAGCTCTCACGTAAGACTTTAGTACTAGTTAGTACATGTTACGCTTAAAAGTGGGAAAAAAGTTTTATTAAAATATTAATGCAAAAGTTTGTTAGACATTTAATGATAACGTTTTCCTTGTTTCGCAGACTTTTCTGACCGAAATACTGGTGTCGTGAACAATGCTTTCTTTTCTTTTGTGTAAGTTCCCTATATTTGAAACAAATTAGTCAATTTGGTATTTTCAATGTCAAAATTTTTAAAAAGTGTTTTTAGAAATAATGATATGATAATGCTAAATTCAAGATGTTCTCATATGACTCATAAAAATGTTAAAATACTATTACATTTTCAAAAAATTATCTTGGTTTTGAAAATTTTCGATATCAATGAATATATGCCAATCTTTACATGCTTACTCCAGAAGTAGTGGGAAAAATTACACTTTCTCTATTTGGCTTATAAACAATAAATGTTATTCCGTGATAATTTTTGACGAATAATTAAACCAAATCATAACTATATACTATAAGAATAATTTATAACAAACCACAAATACACTTATAATTTATACTTAAATAAATTATTTTGATGTCGAAGCAACGCATAAATTTTCATATATGCAATTAATCAAAAATGTTTTTAACTCTATGAACCTCTCTAGTGTGAGAATTGCAGTGCCTCAAAACATGCAGTAATATTTCATAAACGAAAACAGAATGGAATTGCCCTTTCCATATGAGCAATTGCTTGCGAATTTCCTTTCACCACTATTTTTCAGCAATGCGCCCGAAAACGCCAATGTCAGGACTTTCTTAAACGAGACGATTTGGGGCGAATCCGAGCTCTTAGAGCTACACATTCCGATTACAAAATCAAGATAAATACCTTATTCCTTTCGCTAGTCTTGGAACTGCTAATGTAGCCTTTGTTTGTACCTTTTAGCATGATAATTGCATTTAGTACATTAGTTAAGCGATTACACAAAAACTCGAGATTGTTTGACATCCTAAAATTTATAATCTTGCATATAAATTGTGTCTGTGAGAAACTTGAAGCAAAAATCATTCCAAACATTCTATAGGGTAGACTACCGAATTTCAAGTTACAAATTCGGGATTACAAATTACATTTTAAGAGAGCATAGACTATCAATAAAGTGTTTCTAAAATTTAATTTAATTCGTAATTAAAAATAAAAGAAATTTTCAATAATTTGAAAGCATTTTTATATCACATTACTATTTTATACATAGAGACCCTTTTTTATACCACTTAAAAAAATTTTTTTTCGTTATACTAGTTTTATTTTCATATATTTTGCTGTAATTTTAACACATTTGCATCACAAGGCCTATATATATATATATATATATATATATATATATATATATATATATATATATGCAGAATTTTTCAGGTCATTATCCTTAAAACCGGCATTTATCCTTTCCAGCCAGTATCGCCAAATTGTAAATATGGGTACCATTCTAAACAAAACTAACAAAAAACAAAATCTAATGCACATTGTGACAGCAGACATGCACATAAAAAAATTGGGAAACGATTATTGCAAAGCAAGAACAGATTGTTATCGAATTAGATGATAATTTCAGAATGTTTATAAAAAAATATTGCATTGACATGATTCGTTTGAATTATTAACTTACTTCCAAAATTATTCATAAAGATTAAACGTTCCACGTCTTAAAAAAAAAAAAAAAAAAAAAAAAAAATACTGTTTTTCATAAGAAATTTCTCAGTCCTTCAAGCCTTGAAAAATTTATCATTTCAATCACTGACAATAACTAAGATATAATAATTTAAAATAATATTAAATAGAACAAAGCTAACTCAAAAGGTTGTATTGGTTTGAACTTTATTCCAAGAAATATTGAATGTCATAAAGACCAGATTCTCTCGCAAAAACGGTCACGGAGTTGACCCCGTACTTTGAAAGGATTGTGTTGAAGGTATTTATCACATATTACCAAATAATCTCGCTTCAAAATATTAAAATAATTTATCAAATTTGTAATTACCAAGAAACTCTAGAGGGAATCCTTCTATTTTCTACCTTACTTTATGGCTTTAAAAATTATTAGACTTAATAACAAGTGTAATTATTCGGTCCTACTATATAAATTCGCACAAGATGGCAACCTTTATTGACACTGCTGGAACCAAGAACAGGACATCGACTTTATTCTCTTTTATTTGTTTGAAACAAACTCATAGAACAAACCTATGAATCAAGAGTAATTAATATCGGAAGAATAAATAACAAATATAAATTAACATCGTCTGTCAAATTTTTTCTCCAAAAAATTTTATTTTTAAATCAGCGCTATCTGAAATTCTTTTGCAACCAAAATGTTTGACGTGCTGTATTAATTTTGATTTCTTGGCATTAGAGGATATTTTATTTATTTTCTAAAGATTTACTTCATATTATTGGAAACTCTATTTGCTAAAGATACTAATCTGCACATTAAAAAAAAAGAAAGAAACTATTAAATATCTGAGCCTTAAACTATTAAGCACCTTAATTATCCTATTGAATATATGAAACCTTCTTCTAATAGTATTACTTTTTTTTTGATGAAATTAAATCGCTTAAAAACTATACTCCAAATTTCTTCCATGGTCCATTATACGTAGCTAGATTTTAAGAGGGGTGTTCAATTCTTTACATATCTTACCAAACTCTACACTAAAACTGCTTTTTAATTGGATTCTTTAACCCTTTAAAGGGCCATTTTTTTCTAGTCATATTATGTTAAAATATTTTTAGGCTTGAAGTTAGAATAAGAAAAGGGATTCATTCAGCTTATTAGATAAATTTAATTTGATTAATTAATTAATTTGGTTAATTAATAATTAAGTAACAAATCTAGACACATCATTTACAGCGAGATAAAGAACTGCAGTATCTTAGTTTTTGTTTTACTAAAAAATTTGTCAGAACTTATGCCAAACTACATAATTTCATACAAAGATTGATCAATTTGGTGGGAAGCATACTTCCCACGGCCCTAGAAAGGGTTAAAGTAATAATTAATTAAGGTTTAGTTTAAAAATCGCTCCTGGATTGAATATAAAAAGTGTAAGATTTAGAAGCATATATGCTTCGCTTATTTTTATCTATACATATAGGATTGTTAGAACTGGCGGAGCTGCAGCTACAAAGGCTAGTAAAGTTTTAAATTTTTAGTTATTTGTGCATGTTATTTTGCTTTTCGGTATGTGTGTGTGTGCGTTTATGCGTGTTCACATTATCCTTACTATTTAATTAAGATTAAAACTTTAAAATAATAATAAGATAGATGCACCGACTGAAATTCTATCGTGCAAATACATTTTTGATTGGATATTTACGGTAATTATTTTTAGAATAATAATTACTACTCATAATAAATATTTTTAATGTTGAATAGTTTAAATTAGATTAAAAATTTAAAATTCAAGATTTTTCCCTCGTGCATAAAGGGGAAAAAAACATTAGAGCCCATCTGTGTGAACCATAATATCCCTACCTAACAGAATCGGAAATAAAAAATAAACCACGGGTGAAAAAGTGTTGGTCAAAGGATTTTTCATTTCCTTTTCTCTTCGAAAACGCTCCAGGAAATACATTCCCCAAGACATAAAAATATGCTACTTTCAAAATTCCATTCAAACAGCCTGTTATCGAAAGCATAAAATGATGTTTATTCCTACAGACAAGCAATAGTTTCATACTTTTTTTTTCTCTTACCGAAATCCGCTTATTTTCCTATTCCGGGGGGCCTTTACAGCCTGTCAGGGACTGTCAAGACCACTCTAAGAAATAAATACAGCTGAAAACGCCTACCGCTTTTCATATCTTTAAAATACCTCCATTTCAAGATTTTATATCGTTGTCAGGTCCAGCAAGATAGGCTATCTGCCGGACTTATGGAAATCCGCTTTTCAATTTTACAGTCAAATTGATTGAAAGTTTTCTTTAAACATCAGAAGTGTACAATCATAATAAAAATTGAAATGAAAACTATTCTCTAATACAGAGATTTTAAGTTAATATATAAAATACACGAATATGATTCCATTCTTTATTAAATTAAAAAAAAGCACATGGTTGTTAAAAATATAAAAGTTTGATTTATTCAAAATATTTCCTTTCAAAATACAAGACTCATCCCCCTTTCGGGCGACAAATAAATACCGAGAAGAATCCAATGGGACCGGTGTCCCAAAAACTTTCTCGCATATTCTGTAATAAAATTTTTATGCCAGAGAACGTCTTAAATGACATTGGCTTACAATATTAATTTTTGGCTTAAATTTAGACTTTTTACTGAATCTATTGTGCTATGCTTGGCGAGATATTTGGCGATTAATTCCTGACATGCAGTTAATAGCATCCAAAAATAAAATTTGTGTTTTAGATGCGTTTTTCTCAATCGATTGAAACTCAATATTTAGCACAAAATTGCACTTGTAGTTACAAAATACAATACCAAATTTGATATATTTAAGTCTTTGCATTATTGAATTATCGCATTTATATGTTTTTGAAAGTATAAACCAGCGGTCACCCTGCTTTTGGATTTGGTTCGAAATCTGACAGATGATTACTTTACAGATTTCAAATCTGTATACCGAATCTTATCTATCTAGATCTCTTCTTATTGCAATTACTTATAACTTATTGTGAAAACTTATACTCGAACAGCCGAATTTCCACTAATCAGATTTTATTCAAAATTTGATAGAAATTTGCAAATCTGGTGATCTTATACCAAATTTCAACCATCTAGCTCAAAACAATTTTGAGTTATTGCCACAGACAGACAGACGGATATCTTCTAAAAATATGTTTTTAGAACTCATGCAGGTCTGAAACGTGGAGATTCGTCAAAATTTCCAGTTCAATTTTTTTTTTTTTTTTTTTTTTTTTTTTTTTTTTTTTTTTTTTGACGATTACATACTTTCTCCATACTAAATGTATGAGAAAATAAAAAATTCTGTTTGTTTACATGCAACCCCTATTATGGATTAAACCCTTCTCCCTAAAGATCTTATGTATTGAGCGTCATGAATAATAACCGCGTAATTCAATTTAAAATAATAATTCACCTTATTGTGATAAGATTTATTTTCTAACAGTTGGTTAAATATACTAATTAATGTGATTTATATCGTGGTCAAACAACCAATCGGTGAAGGCGGCTAGTCAATAATTAAAATATTCAAAAATAGTATTTTTATTAATTTTTGTTCATGTGAATTCATGAAATTTGCCTCTAACAAGAGAAAAATATGAAAGGACTAGAAATTAATTTTTAAAAAATAGAAATAATAAAACAATATATCAAAACTATTTGTAATTATGATTCAATAATAATGGTAATCTCAAAGACAGCCGCACTATTTCAAAGTAAAAAATTTCAACCTGTACATATAATTACCTCATTGAGAAGTGTCAAACAGGTAATATAAATTCATTATGCATACAATTTTTCCCACAAAAATAAATGATCTGACTAATGAAACGCTTCATCACAGATGCTGCATGCAAATTGTTGTCCTGAACACGTGCTCTTCATTCTAATGCAGTTTTAACTATTATTTACGATGCTTGCAATTCAGTAACTTGCAAAGAATAATGTATCTGGTATAATAAGCTTACAAATTATTCGGAGACTTTTATAATGAGTTTGGGATGACGGACGTCTGAAAGAAAGGTTTCCAAGGAACATATTTATGTTATTCTAATCAAAGACCTTTTGTGATAGTTACATAGTGAATTTGACTAAACCAACACAAAAGGCTGCACGTCGTTAGGCATATTAAAATACAAGGCGGTTATAATTAAGAACGTCAGCAGATTAGCAAAACTAGTATATGGACTGTTCACCAGATGTGCAAAAGGAATCTCCAAAAAATATTCCATAACGTCCTTTAGGAGACACTAAGGGAAATTATCATCATAGAATAAAAATAACAACTTCAAATTAAGAAAGTAAATTGCATCAGTACTGATTGTATCAGTAAATTGCATCTTGACATGCAAGATTAAAAATTCTGCGAGAAACCCTTTAGTAAAGAACGTTGGATCTAGAGCTATAAAAATCAGCAATCAATTAATTCTTGGAAGGTTAAAATTTTAATTAAAAATTAAACAAAATTTTTAGGCTTTACTACTAAGTTAATGAATATTTTATAAATCTTAATTAAAGGCTACATGGAATCAAAGTTCTACTTCAGAACTAATTACAAGTTCCAAAATTTTAATTAGATTTTTAATTAATAATGATTAATTAATTTTAATTAACAAATACTAATTACAAATTCTTCCTAAATAATTCTGAGTATGAAAATGAGGAAAAGAAAAAATTTTCATCCAATTTCAAAGTTTAATAAATTAGTATATTTCATACCAAATTTATTGGGTTGTTCGAAAAGTAATTTCGTTTTTTTTGTGTGGAAATGAAAGACAGTTTTCGTATAATAAACAAATACTTTATTAAATTATATATTGGCCGTTATGGTCCAACACCGTTTGCCATCTTTCTGGTAGTAACATCATTCCACGCTCAAAAAACTTTTGGTCTTTGCTGCCAAAAAACGGATCGAGGTGGTTTTCGACCTCCTCATTTGAGGTGAAGGTTTTACCGTCTAAAAAATTTAGCGAACCAGTTCTGGCACTGGTGTACTGTCAACACACCTTCTCCATACACATCGGTCCATTTTTTCTGGCTTGAACAGCATTTTTACCCTTTCTGTATTAAAACAGAAAGATATGTCGAAAATGCTGCTTATCGCTCTCCATATTTAAAAGGGCACCAACCAAAAACTACTGCGTAGAATTAATTGGAATTTTTCACACACAAGCCTTGCTATATGAGCTCTCAAAGCATATAAAAATCATACGGCTTAAATGTGAAGTTTGGTGACAAAAAGTACAATTAAATCCTCTGTCGGTAAAAAACGAAATTACTTTCCGAACAACCCAATATTTCCGTTTAATTTTCCTACAATTTTAATAAAAGTTTCCAAATTACTTTTAAATAAATTTCACAACACTTTTCATTATTTCAATTACTCCGCTATTACCTAAGCGAGTTACAGAAATATTAAATATATTTTTTGAAAGCGTATTATCATTACTTATCATTTTCTCTACTTATAATGAAGAATAATGTGTTCTCTATCTTTCTCTCTTTCTGGAGAGTGCCAGATTCGAGAACCGATTCCCCCAAAGAACTGTCATGTAAGTGGGTCTGGTACGTGTTAAATGCGTCGGGGTCAAATGTTCTCACGGTGTTGTATTGTGGAAGTTTCATGAGGGGAATGTCAACTAAAGCGTCATCCTCATCATCTGAGTGCGGCTTAAAATTGCGAAATCCGTCCCAATAGCCCAAGTGTTGCTTTAAAATAGGAAATTAATATATAATATAACTTATCTTGTCTCGCTCTCTCTCACTCTCGTGTATGTCTGTGTGCGTGTGTGTGTGCGTGTGTGTGTGCGTGTGTGCACGTGTGTGTGTGTGTACGTGTGTGCATGCGCGCGCGTGACCGCGTTGGCGCTTTGCATTGACGAACATTTTGACCTGAAACTTCCAAACTTGGATCATGTACAGTTTTTTCTCATTTCAATTTTAACTAATTAAAAATTAAATGAAATTATGGCGTTTCTCACTATGTTTCGAAAATAATACAAGTCACATAAGATGTTTAATTGAACATTTTAGTAACCATTAATTCCCGAACCGACTTGTCGACAAAAGGAGCTCGTCAAAAAAAGTGATTAATAAAACACAAAACAATATCACACCTACAATATTTCAGATAAGATGTTAGCATCTATTTTAAATATTTTTAGCAAATTATACATATTATATATATATATATATATATATATACCATTCATTTCTAATTCCATTTCAAACACTATTATTCCTAAGAATTTTTAATAAAATTCAAATTTTTACAAATACCACCCTGCCAGTTTTCGCTAAAGAATTTCAAGAAGAAATAAATCCATACTCATTAATAACCTAGACATATAATTTTTATAAAATATTAAAAAACTTCAGTTTTAAAAAAAGAGCGGTCCAAAGATTTCACCACCCAGCCATCCATCCAGCAGCTCCGGCCCACGGATTTTCATAACTGGATGTCATTCATCATCCAAAAGAGAACAGGAAGGAATTTAATATTTATTACGATTATCCGATGATACCCCCGATATCTCGTCAGCTATCCATCACATCGTCACAGGGGGGTGAAATTACGAAGGAATGGAAAAAACTACACACGTAATAGTAATTGATGGTTTTTCCTGATGCATGCCCTCATTAAGCCCAGGCCTGTAATAACAATAATATAAATAATGAAGCAGAAGACAGTGTAATGCAGGCGCCAGAGGCATCAGGACGCAACTTCATTTCATCAGCTCCAACAAATGGGGCTGCTCGCTTATCGCGCTCACAGACAGGTTTATGAAGTCGATGCTGGCGCGAGCATTCTCTCACGCGCTTGCGAGCATCGGCTGCGCATATTTTTCACGAGGTTATTTTAATGGTTATTTTTTTATTTGTTATTTATTACTATGGTTTATTCATTCCAAGAATGCGAAACTCGAGAGGTTAAATGTGGTCGACAATAATCTCTGCTATCGAACCAATATATGTAACGATAAGAGCAACAATACACGTCCTTCCAAAAAGTGTATACACGATTTCAATGATCATAACTTTAGGTTGTAATCGCATGTATATAATATTTAAATCGCTAAGAATCTATATAAACGCATATTTCTGATGTTACTTTTTATTCGTTATTTATCACTATGATTTACTCATTCCAAGAATGCGAAACTGGAGAGTTAAATGTGGTCGGCAAATATATATAACTTGGTTTGATAACAAAAGATAACTTGAAGCAACAATACACGGTCCAATAAATACATACAGAATTTCAATGACTGTATCTTTAGGTTTTATTCACATGTATTTATTATTTAAATCCCAAAAGAATCAATATAAAAGAGTATAATTTTTCCCCCCTGCAGCAGATGTTCAAAATTATTACCGTTATGGGTCCATGCACTGCGACTTTGATAATGGCGGACTATTGATTCACAAACTTCAACAAACATTTTATTTGGTGTTACGGTACATTCTGTCTCAATTGCGACTTTAATTCTTGAAGAGTTTTTAATTCTTGGGGCTTTTTAAGTGTCTAAGGCTTTGCCGTGAGGTTATTTCTGATGGTTATTTTTTTATTTGTTATTTATTACTATGGTTTATTTTTTCCAAGAATGCGAAATTCGAGAGTTTAAATGTGGTCGACAACCAATTTCTTTGCTATCCAACCAATATACATAATTTGAAGTAACAATACATGGTGTTCCAAAAAATGCATATGAAATTTCTACGATCATAATTTTAGGTTTCTTTCATATGTATTTTAATATATAAATTGCAAATAATCTATACAAAATGCATTGCTTGTCCTCCTATAGCAGATGTTCAAAATTATTGACATTCTGATCAGTGCACTGATGATAACGGTGGCATACTGATCAACAAACCTTTCATTTGTTGTAGCGGCATATTCTTTCTCAATTGCGGATTTTAATTCTTGAAATTTTTAATTCTTTTAATTATTGATGCTTTCAAGCCCCTTCCAAGTGTCAGCGGTTTTATAGCAATGATTTCGTTTCAAAGATATCCTTTAGATAGAGATCTTTTCTAGGATATTCTTAATAAGTATCCTTTAGGTAGAGATAGATATATTTTCTTGGATATTCTTTATAAGATATTTCATTGGTAGATTTCTAAGTACAATGGCGTCAGACCTGGGGAAAGCGCTTTAAGGAACATCTTAGTCTAAGTCATCTGTTTGGATCATTCTCTACAAGTTGATGATGTTGTATTACGATGATAGCGTGGGCATGATTCGTTTCTTATTATGTAAGTTAGGAGTTCTTACTTATTCTGCTATAAGTTGTGCTCAGTTAAGCAATGCTTACATTATTTGGGGTACTTTTCAGTTGAATCCAAGGATTTATCTAAAAGCTCCATATTTAAAATTTCTTATCACAAACATGGCATTTCTAAAATCAAAGGACAAATTATAAAAGTTAATCAAACACACAGAAATTTATTTTTTGAAAGAAAAAGATGCATCAGACAAAATATGGAAAAGAATTAAGGGAATTCAAAATTTACATTGCTGAACAATAATCCAGTTAAAATAATAGCAAAATCCGGAGCATATATTATTTTCTACATAATATCACTTCATGACTAGATCTCATGAAAACATACTTTAACATACTTCTAATTAGCATAACATCGTGCTGTCGTCAGTCCAATACAATACAACTTTGAAAGACAATAGGTGTCTTGCAAAGCAGTTAGATTAGTTGCTATTGCAAGAATGGCAGATGATTAAGATATAAATGCTTTTGGACGTGGCTTAAAATCGATATACAAGAGGTGGAACATAGTATCATCGATAATGATGGAATTCGGATTATCGAGTTCGACAAATTCACGAAGGTTCAATGAATATCGAATATCCGGTGAAACATCAAATTTCATCAATTTTTTTTCAAAAATCATCGGTGGGGGTGGAAAAAGATCTTGAAAGAACGGGCCAAAGACGACTGACGAGCATTCTTAAAGGTATAGTGAACGTTGAAAACAACATTTCTCTTTTTCTAAGACATTGCTGTGAAATTTTCATGACAGTTTTATTATATTAAAGATGAAAAAAAATCATCAAAATTTATTTGTAATTTTGTGAAAATGCTGTGAAATTTTCATGAAAATTTTATTATATTAAAGAAGCAAAAAAAATCATCAAAATTCATTGGTAATTTTTTTTGGCAAAAAAAATATATTAAAATATTATAAAACTTCAAACTATTTCATGCTTTTTAGAACAGAACAAAAATCTGCTTTTTTTTCAGAATTTTTTAGATAGATATTTTAATTTTTCAGAATATTGATTGAAAATTAAAAAAATTCTTCAAAACATTGAATTTTTTTTAAAAAAAAGTCATTATAGTAATATTGCTCAAGGTCTCCAATAGAAAATTCTTAGATTCATAAATGATCTATTTATGAAAAATTATATTATATATTTATACAGCATAACAGGATAATTTCAGGGTTTCAATTAAAAATATGATGTATATGGAGTATTTTAAAACTCCAGCACTTTTAGAAAAATGGAACTGTGTTATACAGCAGCTGTTTAAATGTAAACAAGTGGCAGTACCATCCTAATATCTATAAAAAATTGAGTAAACTAATAAAGATATGTGGTGAAAGCTTATAAGCAGTTAACAGCTACGCTACAAGGACAATTGCTTTCCTATTGTGGCCATGTTACTCGGATGCAAACCACATGGTCCCAGGTTCTATCCTCGCTCATATCAATCCGCTACAGATATCATAAAAATTCTTTTATACAACCAATTACTCGCAATCTAATTACTCATAAAAGATAAAAATAAAAAAAACGCAATTTCACATTTTCATCATTCTTTGTACAATTAAACGAGATAAACATGCAACACTTCCTCAAATTGCCGCGGGTTTCAATGCTGGGTCATCAGAAAATATCAGCATGCGAACTATTCAACAAACCATCATTGAAATGGGCATTTGGAATCTACAGCTTACTCCTGTGCCATTTTGACTACACATTATAAAACTTTACACTTTGCCTGGGACCACCGCTATTGGACTGTTGATGAATCTAAATACATAGTTTTATCTGACGAATCTGTTTCCATTTGTATCGGGTGTATGGTTATGAAGACAGTCTCATGAATTCATGGACTTTTTAACACAAGATGTTTCAATCTGCTGAAGCTTTGAGTGATGTCAAGTGCATTTGCGTCATATGGAGCCCTTGATTTATCGAGAGATGATTCTGACAAGTGATAGGTACGTAAACATCCTGTCAGTTCACCTACACTCATTCATTCCAATATGCATTCCGCCAGATTTTGGCAGTTACAGCAAGGAAATGCTTTTACCTACGTGTTCAGAATTGCTACCGAATGGCTCCGATAATCAGTGGCTATTGTACACTGATTAATTACATACATTAGTTTGAACACAACAAAGTTGATTCGTTTTTGCTTTTCCATCAATTATTATAAATTTATTTTCCTTAAATTACAAAGAATGTTTTATTTTTATTTTTTATTTTATTTATTTCTCACACTAACTGAAGATTAAATCACTTTCATGAAATTAGTGCATGTTATGTCAACAGTTTACAGTAATAATCCAATATCAGATAACTTTAGATAAATCGCAAAATTCAGCAATAAAAAGATATTCAAGGGGTTTCTATAAAATGTTAATATTTTAACTGACCTTTAAGTTTTCAAATTTTCAAAATTCATACAATAATGTGACTGGTAGAAAATTTGACCAATTTAGCTTCAAGTTGTTTCTGGCTGGGATTCGTAGGTTAACCAATGAAACTATGAACCACGAAATTATCTGGAAATAGCAAATGTGTTGCATTTTAACACATTAATTGCCGTAATTTGTAATTCGTTTGTGGTTTACGCCTATCTAATTGTACGGACCATCTAGTTAAGATGGCCTCTTCTTCATCATAGTTAAGAGAACGATCTGTTACATTATCTTTTTTTT
>JAPMOR010111414.1:70164-98511 GCA_026543865.1 Argiope aurantia | reverse complement strand
TCTTCATCATAGTTAAGAGAACGATCTGTTACATTATCTTTTTTTTTTTACCATCCTTAAGAAATACAAAAGTAATGGTCACCTATCACGTTAGGTTACCTCTTTCTTGTGGTTTACGCCTATCTATCTAGTTAAGATGGCCTCTTCTTCATCATAGTTAAGAGAACGATCTGTTACATTATCTTTTTTTTACCATCCTTAAGAAATATAAAAGTAGTAGTGGTCACCTATCACGTTAGGTTACCTCTTTCTTACTTAAGAGAAAGAAAAGAAGAGTTAATCTAATCAAATAATCACTTTCAGAACAATGTACACATGAATTGTGGCACAAAGAGTTAATACACTTATGCCGTTTAATTCGTTATATTTATAAAAATAAGCTTATCTTTCGTCTTCCATTCCATTCTCCTCATCAACCTTCCCCACTTTTCGCGCCAAATAATTAAGTCGCCATGAATTATGCATAATAAAATCACAGCTTTATAGTTTTCGACTGATGAGTAATTTACTTATCTAAACTTTAGCTGCTACCAATGGCTTGTTCACCCATGTGCGAAAATAGCCAGACGGCCATTATCTGTAATTATAAGTAAAAAAAATAATAAAATAATAGTAATACACTTTCCCATTTAAATCTTCCGCAGTCGACTGATGATTGTCTTCATTATTAACACCTCAGCAGTTTATAACAATTTATTTCTCTCAACTGCTACCGAAGGAACTTAATTCTTCAGATCCTCGAAGCCAAATGATGCCAAATTACCATAATCATTAAGGGCATACTTAAGACAGTGACCATAAATATTCCGAAGCAGCAATGAAAACGGGTACATTTCGATACGCATAATCAGGAAGGCCAAAATAAGTTCAATTTGCAATACCCATTACAGAGTGATTTAAGTTCACGGTTTCATCCGCACTATTTGGACTTCCAAACTATGACCATAACCCTCATTATCAGGATTTGCTTTTTCAGTCTGCCTGATACTTAGTAACGAACCACAGCTAATAGAACAGGTCTGTCAGCAAAGCCATGCACTGAAATACAACCGCGTTTATAAAGCGAGTGAAAAAAAAAACCATTGCGTAAGTCCTTGAAAGGTTTTATTTATGGCGATGGCTCTAGATACGGTTACATGTCAAAACTGTCTCGTTATGGGCGTAGTTTGGTTTAAATGTGCCGGATGCGTTTCACGCGGATGGTGGTGAGAAGAATGTTCTTTCCCATCCTTTCAGGCACACTGGTTTTGGTTCTAGCTGTCGAGCTATACATTTCACTATCCGAATGGTTTTCAACGCCGTTCTTTATCAATCTGAGTCACTCATAACGCATGTGTTGGTCGCGATTTAAAACAGCGTGAGAATAATTTGGACTTTGATTTGATTGGTTTGGACAGTTTATTAGCGTAAAAACGATTTTTGATTCAGCTGCGTCAAATGTATGGCGTGTGAAAGTGCATGATCCAAACTAAATGTCATACCATAAAAGGGTTTAAAGGTTGTTTAAAAATCTTGTCATGGAACATAAATTTATTTAAATCAGTTTAAAATACTTGTACAGGTTTTAAATCAGACGGAAAAAAATTATTCTGAGTCGACAGCAGAATCCAATCGCGTATAAAAAGTTTTAAAAAAATGAGAATAAGGTACTTTATGAAAGATGGCATTTAGAATAATGCAAAAAGAATGAAATGCATTAAGGATTATAAATGTGAAGCGTTCTTTTTGAATGTAGCAAACTGATATTGCACACTGTACATTGAGTAGTCAAAATATTACTCATTACAAATATATTGCACAAAAATAGGATATTTCGATAGAATTAAAATATATTATATATATTAAAATATATTAAAATATATATATATATTAAATTAAATATTACATATATTAAAATATATAAAATATATTAAAATATATATATATATTAAATTAATTATTACATATATTAAAATATATAAAATATATTAAAATATATTATATGATTAAATATACATGCAAGAAAAAAATACTATCCCTTATGTTAATTAACCTCCCCAATAAAACAAGCCTTTTGTTCTTTAAAAATTCTAAATTTAATAAAATTTTTGCAGCCGCAAAATTGCAGTAATGCCACAATGAAGAGGGAATCAACTATGAAATCCAAAACTTTGAAATTCCATAGATTTAGAAGTAAATTATTTTTTATAGTATTTAAATGCACAATTAAATTTGTTTAGTACTTTTCTGTTATATCAGCGGTATTTGGCATCTTTTAACTCTTCACAAGTTTTGATTCTATCTACTTTGAAATATCAAAATTTGATATTTTAATATTTCAAAATTATGTTTTCTGCGATCTGGGTGGCTGTTGTGATTTCTGCCATGTAAAGTTATGGTAGATCTATATGACTTCAGTATCAAACGAAGACATCGAACAGATTCTAGATTCAAAAATCATTTTTCATTTTCGTTGGTAGTTAGACTTTAACATCGTCCCCAACGCACTAGAAGTTAGGATTTTCTATATAAGACAAGAATCGTACCAAAGGCGCGCAGAAAAATACAAGCGAAATTGAGCCATCTGATACAGATAATGTGTAATATGGATATAAAGGAATCTTTCATTCATGACTTTAATTTATGCCAATATATATTCTAAAATTTTTTTCTTTGCAAAAAAATTTGCTTTTAAAATAACTATATTTTTATTTTAATTTCTGAGTTTGCAGTTATTTCATGTATTAATTTTTAATATTGTTTCGAAATTTCAGGGGCTCGTTTGTATAGTGGAAGTTACATGGTGTGGAGAACGCTCAATCAGCAGGCGGCAGTAGAAAAAGACACAACGACTTTTATTTACACGAAGACACACAGGACAGCACAAAACCGACAATTATATACAGCATAGAAGACGATTATCTTCAGCCGAGACGTGCAGCCTACATAGCAGCATACAACAAGAATCTACTGCAGACAGTAGCGCACAGCTTAGTTCAGCACTAGCTTGACTCCGTCGCTGCTCTGCTAATCCCTGGAAGACAAGTTCTTCACCGTCGATTCCGACTACTACTCTGTCGCTTCCGACTACTCCATTCCGTCGATTGCTGTGGTGTCCACAGAGCGAAGCGCTGTTACCCACGATCAGTGAAGGTGAGTTCTGGATTGGTAAATTTACTGGAGCGGAAGAGGTCTGGGGCTTGAGTGGAAAATCGTTGGTAGGAGGCAGGTCTAATTCAGGTGGATTTTCCAGAGGAGGAGCCGAGATGCATCTTGCCTTTGTATGGGTGGTGTGCAGGGGTTGGAGTATTATCTAGGTTTTAGTCCAATGAAGAAATTACGGTATGGCTCATGAGAACTTTGATTGCATTATTGCGATAAGGTAAGGGGATAGATAGGGGGAATTTTATGATTTACTTTTAATTTAATATTTATTTAAAATTAACGTGGTCGAGATGTGAAGGTTGATTTGTGAGTTTTATCATTAGGTTAAAATTGGTTACGTTATAGGAGAATTAGTCTGGGTCTTTTGCTATTTTTATTTGTTTGATAAATTTCTCTCTTTTATTGCTTCGTTATCAATGTGGATTATATCGTGAAAGAATTTTTTTGCAATGCTTTTGATGAATTCTTTTATTCAAGGGATATTGAGGGCTCGTCTTATATCGTCGTTTCTCATGAACCATCTTGCTTTTGTTATTTGTCTAAGGATTATATTTTAGCACCTGTCTATGATGTTTATGTTGGATTTTGCTGCATATGCCCAAACTGGACAAGCATACGTTAGGACAGGTCTTAGCATGGCTGTATAAACAAGCAACTTATTTTCCCTAGTCATTTCTGAATTCCGAGCAATAAGGGGATATAATTTGCGGGCATTATCTCGGAATTTTTGTTTGACATAGTTAAGATGGGGATTCCAAATTACGGTTTTGTCTAATATTACACCGAGGTATTTGGCTTCCTGAGACCATGGGATTTCAACTTCATTAATTTTAATTAGGTTTTGGGTAGTTTTCCTTTTCTTTGTGAAAAGCACTGTTATTGTTTTTGAGGCATTTTGCGATTTTCCACTTTGAGAACCAGCTTTCTAGTTCTTGGATGTGTTTGTTTAATGCGTGAGTAATGAATTTTATGTTTCTGTTTTTGGCCAGTATAGCTGTGTCATTTGCGAAAATGCATAGTTTGGTATTGTGTTTCTGAGGTATATCGTTAATAAATATTGGGTAATTTAGCTCCTTGCGGAACACCTGCTTTTATGGAGCGAAGTTTGGAGAGTGTGGCGTTAACGCGTACTGTGAAATTTCTGTTAAAGAGGAAGGAGGAAATTAATTGTGCGAGAGGAGAAGGAGTGTTGTAAGAGATTAATTTATAAATGAGTCCTTCCAGCCACACTCTATCGAATGCTTTTTGAACATCGAGATAAACCGCTCCCTTGTTTTCTCTATTTTTGAAGCCTGCGGTGACATACTCAACGACTCTAAGGAGTTGGTGGGTGGTAGACAATTTGGGTTTAAAGCCGAATTGCATGGGGATTAGAATGTTATTGTTGATCAGGTGCTTATTAAGTTTTGTAGGATAAAGTGTTCTGTTATTTTGCTGAAATTAGGAAGGAGTGATATTGGTCTGTAGCTGGTGGGCTCAGTAGGATATTTTCCAGGCTTTAAAATAGGAATCACGACAGCAGTTTTCCAAGATGAGGGGAAGTATTTAAATTTGAAAACGAGTGTGATTATTAAGTACAGTTTGAATTTGGTGGTGAGTGGAAGATTTTTGATAATGACTACTCTGACTGGCAGCTGCAGACCCTTTTATAGGTCTCAGGAGGCGGGGCTAGAAGCCTCTAAACCAATCAGGAACGGTCGAGGCGTATCTCGGTTCCTAATGGACGGGTCGGGAAATTTCTCGATGTTTCGGCTATAATTTATTTTGGCGCCAAAGTCGCCAAAATCGTCGCCAAGCTCTGGGACCTCCGACGCGACACTCGGACTCCGTCCAATACAGATGACTGTAAAACAATCTTTCTGATTATGGAATCAACTATGCTGGGAAGCAGAATTGCAGGTTTGTAACAATATCAAATTTATAGTGCAAAGTATTCGATTCATTGATATATGTATCGTACGTTTATAAATTAAACTTAAAAAAAGGTAGATTACGTTAAAAAAAGTCGATTTTTTTTTTTTGCGAAATTATTAATTTTTTTAATTTAATATTCTTAATGTTTGAACAGATTTCTTAATAAAATTGTTAGAGTTTTATTTCTATGTCTATATTTTGAAGAATTTGCACTGATTTTTATATTTGCATACTTTTTAATGATATTTTACATCTTTAGATGCTATTTTATGAAATTCTAATCTTTGACAGAATTTTCATACGAAAAACCACAAATTAAAATCTAATGCATATTAATTTTTTTGTTCAAATTTGATATAATAACATTTCTATGTTCCTGAACTAGAAAATAAATAATCATTCATTTAGAAATATTTTATGGTTGTTTTATTAATTTATAATATAAAAAAATGAAAATTTCATATTGTTCATTAGTTGAACCCTAATAATAGAAGAATGATTAGAAAATAAAAAGCTTATGTTTTATATCAGAAGCTACATAATATATTTCTTAAGTTATCTGCGAAATTTTAAGCAAATCATTTAGGGAGTATCTAAACTAGAAGATTTTTTATTTATACTTCTTTTTTGCCTCTTTCCAGAAAAAAAAAAAAGCCTTTCTTCCTTATTTTTCTTATAAAAAAGCCTTTTTACTCTAAAATATATTAATACTCTAAGCAATATGAAATTTTAAACATATTTATAATGCATGTTTAATTCTAATAAATTTATAGTAAATTTTCATGTTACCTTTAATGTGCTTCAATTTTCTCATAATATCGGGTACAATGACTCACGCTTTTATAAAAGTGTCTAACTATCCAGTTTTTTTAGGAAATTATATACTTCCTACCCTTCAATACTATTTATGAAAAAGAACAAAAAAAAAGAAAAATTTTTTAATTAAAAAAATTTTATTTATAAAAGTGGAAAAGAGAAGAAGAAAAAATAAATGTATTTACTATTAACTTTCTTATTAAAAAAAAATTTTTTTCGCAAAAAAAGCACTTTTTTTTTTTGTAAATTTTAACAATTTCACTAGACACGCTGGTCTAGTAGTTGAAATGCAAAATAAGAGCCTCAAAGTCGAGACGACTAAAAATAACTGCGTTGGGTTGAGTTTCCCGATCTTTGCTTCGCAATGGAAAATAGCCCATTCACATTTTATGCGGGACATCAGTACACACGCAGCCTTACTTTTTATTCCCTTTTTTTACAGCTCGAACAACGCATTTTCGCACTTTGAAAAGGGTTTATGACAGAGCTTCGCACTATTTTTCCCGATAAAAAAATGTATTTTAATGCTGCACAAAGCGATAAATGTATCGTATTTAAAATTCAGATAGCAAAACTGCAAAGTGTATTTTTATCTGTTATTTCCCGATTCGCACGTTTATTTCTCAGTTATTTTAAAAGTCCGAGATGTAGAGTAAACTGCTTAAAAGAAAAATAAATAACCGTGCTAACGTTTCGCCTCTTATCGCAATACTGATTTAGTTTCTGAAAGAAATTGTTTTAATGAAGGTTATTATTTTAGTCTCAGCAAGAAGGGATGTTTCGTTTTAAACAGAAATGTATCTGGTCTGCAAATGGGACCTCTTTTCTTTGAACGAACAAGTCCAAAATTTGATGAGGGTCATTAATAGGGCAGGACGATGACCGAACTTCATCATCGTGACATATCGTCCAACGGACATCGATATTTTTGGATATATCGTGATATCATTATTTATTTATAGCTATTATTAAGTCTCCGTTTTTTTAACCTCCACGAATGTGAGAAAAACACATTTTTGGAATTGTGTCTGTCTGTGATATAATTAAGCTAGATGGTTTTAATTTACTATGTGTTTACTACACCAAACTACTTTATCAAATTTACAATGAAATCCATTCAGAGAAAGTATAGTACGAGACCGTACGAGTTAAACAAACAAAAATCAGTTTAACACCTATATTGAAGATTCTGTAGTGGATTGTTATGAGCGAGGATAAAACCTTGGACCTTGTGGTTCGCAGAGGAGTAACAAGACCACAAGGCAAAAGTAATTATTCGTATTTCGTAGCTGTTATCTGGCTTTAAGGTTCACTACAATTCTTATCAAATTTGGAACCAAAACCATTAGGCATCGATTACCTGTCATTCTATAATTCTGCATACATTCTAAACAAGATAACTCAAAAATGCAATAATTTAAATAAATGAAAGTTGGTATTATTCTTTTGACCAGAATTGTAGTTTCATGTCAAAGTTTAATTTCAGTTCGTTAGGAAAATATGATTTCCTGTATTTGTTTGCGCATTAACCGCATAACAGGGCTTAACATAAAAATACCAAGATCACACGCTAGATTTAGTAAAAATGCTATATTCATACCAAAGATCAATATTTCGTGATTATTGTTCATTAAAGCAGTTCGTCAAGGCCGTCGCGTCCAAAAATTTTTGAGGAATAAAAGGATAATACTTGTTTTAGAATTATGCGAGGAAGTTTTGAAAAAATTACTTCTCGCTGGGTTTTTTAATTAAAATGTTCACATGCGAGTGAACGAATAAGCGGACAGATAGACTTCAAATATGTAAGGTGTAAAAATAAAAAAAAATAACATACAAAATTTTAACCAATATTTGGAGTAATTGTACTCGCAGAGAGACACTTAAATTTTGTTTATTATATTTACTTCCTTTTCGAAGTAATACATGGGTTATTTGGAGGCGATTTCATTTATCTGAACAGTAATCAGATGATAAGGACGACACGTGAACCGACACCATCGGAATGACATTTGCTCCATTGGACTAATGAAAGAGTAATAGATTTGAAATCAATGTCAAAAACAATTCTTTAAAGTCTTGTATTTATCTTAACTGCAAACACCAAGGTCAACTTCATCTGTTTATTAATTTTAAACGTTTGACGCTATCCGTCACTTTGGAAATCAACATAAAAGAAGATGTTTTTTTAAGAGTAACATATAATTATTTTCGAAACAGAACATTAAAAATATTAATAGTTAAGTAGTGTTAATAACTTCTGTGTTTGCAAACTTTAAAAATCGGCAATAACATTTGAAATCCAGGCAAGATGTGCCCCTTAAGAAATTTTACTTTGAAGCTTAGTAGAACATTCTGAAGTTAGAGACGTGTAATAACAATTTAAACCCACAAAGTGTGCACGTGTATTCCTTAAGAATTGCTACTATATAGTTCAGCAGAGCACTCTAAAGCTAGTCACGTAACACAATGGAGACACTTGGTACACTTAATGCTTTTAAAGTGAAATATGATCAGTAGACGAAAAATAATATGTCATTTACACTCTCTAAGCCCTCGATGATAATCAGAGGTAAGGAAAAAAATGTATTATGCCAAGAGCATTTATCTTAATTCCGTCACTATCTAAAATAAAAATTATTATTAATTACTAAGTTGCGACGGTCTAAACCAAATAATCATTATCTTTTCTAACACTGTATTTAAAAAAAAATCAAATTTTTTAAAGAAATAAAAAATAAGAAATGAGAATTCTAACAAAAGTTCAAAAAATGCACATAAAGTTATTGCAGCACGTTTTGAATAACGATTTTGACGAGATAGAAACAAACTAATAATAAATTTCAATAAAAATAATACATATTTTATTTTATATCATTTATTTCATGAGAATACAGATATTAAGAAGAATTCTTAATAAATAATAATAATAAAAAAAAATCGTATAGTAAAAGTACAAGTACAATCGTCTATACTCGTAAACAAAATAAATTGTTCGTATCAGATTCACAATTTTATACACTTTTGCAGGATCAATTTTAAGACGATTTCCAAATTGCTGTCTCCTTTTCATAGAATGTATACGTAAACATAAAGAAGATTTCTTGAAGTATAAACAAAATTAAAAAGTCCCTCTTATTGATTCTTTAACAAAATTTCAGTTGTAGGACTGGGAACAAAATTTTAAAAAAGTTGTTTCAACTAAAGAAAGTACACGCTTCAGAAGATTTCTAAATAAGGGAGAACGTTTCTTTTCTGTCTTTTTTTTCTTGTAGACAAAGGGGAAAAAATTCCAATTGAGGAAAACGAAAGGAAGATAAAACAAAAGAGAAAAAGTATAACAAAATCAGTATCTCCAAAGTACAGCAGAAGTGAAAACACACAAAAAAAAATTTAGTTTGTAAACCGTAGAGTTAAGATGATTACATTTTAGCGGAGATTTCGTCAATAAATCAAAACTTTTACGGCGAGGAAACTGAAGCTACGTTCGTCAAAAGGAACTAACAAAAATAAAATGGGAAGTAAAATAAAATATAAAAAAAATAAACCAGCTACTTTTTACTTATTTTAGAAACAGAAAGGTGGCAACTCTTGTTTCAACATTTGTCGTCGGATGCGAGATAAAAAAAAACACACTAAAATAAAAACAAAAGATATGAAATATCGTTTGGTATCTCGGTAGAAAACTTCTGATTTGAAATTTAGATTAACTCCGAAAGAATACTTTTTTTTTTCTATTTCTTTTTTTCTTTTTCACCAGTTAAGGTGGAATTTGTTTTCATATCCGTGATTTTTCTTAAACTTCCACCTAAATGAGAATGCATATATTCAACCTCTTTTATATATATATATATTTTTTTTACTTGACAAAAATATTCAGGTATTTTGAAGAACACCTTTGAAATTATCCTAAAATAAATATTGGAAAACAAAACCCTGTAAAAAAGACTTTAAAAAAAAGTGAAATTCCTCACTTTTGGAATTTATTTTAATATTTGGAAAATAAATATTTGTGTCTGTTTTTATTAGGCACAAAATCCAAAGCGAATTCTGAAGTATTAATTGTTCAAATACACTCAGAGATGTTTTTGAAAAGAAAAAGAAAATTGTCAACATAACAAACAGCAGTTTATCCTTTAAGTGTTTTTGTTTTTTTTTCCTCTCTCGCTGTCTCTTCTACATTCGTGTTATGAAACAAGCATGGGTGTTGTAAAATTACTTTCTGCTATTTTTATTAACGGAACATTATTATTAAAAACGACATGAGAAAATTTTAAAATAATTTTCAGTTACATTTTTTTCTAGCAACCTTCAAGGGAAATAATTTTTTGTTGTTACGCAAGATGCGAAATTAAATTTTAGCTCTTATTTTCACAAACAGAAATTCTAGATATATAATTACATTTTAGTTTTCAATCCAACCACCAAAGCATCATAGTTGTAGAGAAGGTTTTGAGCTTTATTTCATTTATAAACATCCAAAAATGAATGCAAATAATATTAAATATGTAAATAGCTAAAAGAATTAATATCCTTGGTGATTTATTTTTTATTTATTTGCAGTTTACTATTCAAAGTGAGATTCAAATGCATCACAATTTATCAAAAAATAATTCAATTTAAAATTCTATACTTTCTGATATAACAATAAATAACAGTAATTAATATTTTAATATAAAAATATATAAACTATTAAAGGATCATATAATTAATTGAAATTTTCATATTGCTCATGTTATTTTGTAGTAGACTTCAAACGTAAAATAGTACATCTCTCTCATTTCAAATTTCCATACCAGATGGCGCAGTCAAGCAATAAATAAAGAGTTGCAGAAAAGACCTAGCTTTTGCATGAATTAAAAAGAAATATTAGAGAAATTTCAAACTATAAAAAATTAACCAAGTCGATAAATATTTAATTATTTAATCTTTAAGTTTACATTGGCCTCTTTTGATGATAATTTTACAATAATTGTTTAATATGTTTATAAAACTTGAATGAATTAGTATTTATTCGAGTATTAATTTTCATCTGAGTATATTTATTTTAAGTACGATATATGATGATAAATGAACAGAAACCAAGAATGATCATAGAAATATCTTCAGAAAAAAGTATCAATAAAAAATAGCACAAAATACAATAATAATATTTTAATCTTTTTTGTACTTGATTATTAGTACGGTATGTAGTTAAAAGATGTGTACATTTATATAAGTCACCTTAATTTTGATTCATAACCATATTACAAAGGCAGCACACTTTCATATAAGTTAAGTATACTTTCTTTTTCTTCCAGACAAGACGGATAGACCGTGACTATCAAAGCACACGTGGATAATATAAATAGTTAAGACAGACGACCATGGACAAATTATTAAAAATAAATTTCAAAGTTTCGAGAAAAACCGTATCTTTTTTTATTCTCATCTTAATTAAAAAGTTACTAATGCAAAGCATGGCGTGTAATATAAACTGATATCTCAATAGTAACCTAACCTAACCATTTTACAAAAAGAGAAAGATGAGATTTATTTACATGTGATGGTGCTGAATCTAAATAAAATTTTCAAGGTTGAAACTGAAGCTAAAAATAGCAGTTCCAGAAGATAGTCTTCTTTATTTTTAAATGCTGCAGTCTCACATCAAGGACAAACATAAAAATAAGACATAGAATGATAAGAAGTGTATTATAAATAAATTTCATAATAATGAGGTCTAAGAGTCTAATTTACAATTTTACTATCGTCATTAAGAAGTAAAAGAATTTTCTAATTTCTCGCTATTTCTACAAAATGGCGCGTTATGTTTTAGATTTGCTTTGTAGTGAACAGAATCTAGAATGCAATTTGGACATCGTCTTGACTGATAGGGCCAAAATTTTGGGTTTATGAAGTTCAATCCAAATATCAAGTTTCAATATGACCCTGCTGTGTTTTTAGTTTATCGTGTTTACACGAACAGACATTCACGTATAGCGGATCTAATCCAAAATGTGGCACAGATAAGTATTTCAATTGTTGAAATTTTTTAGGATTTCAATTCACGTTTTATACAGTTAAATTTAATTGTATAAAATTAAATCAGTCTACTGGTTTAAACACTGATCAAATATATTAAAGTTGATTAGAATATAATACAATCTATCATACTAAATTTAAATCAGTCTACTATACTACTATGCTAAATATACTAAAATCAGTGTAATTAACTGATTCTAAAAATTTTAATTGAAATTCTCTGGTAATTCCAATTTTCTCGGATTTCTTGAATTTCCAAGTATAATATTATTAAAATAGTGTCAATAATTGTCACCTATTTCGGTAAATTTAAAGATAGAGCTAAAAAATCATTTTAAAAACAAGATTTTAATCACTGAATTGTTTTTGTTAGTTAAATGAGCTCCAATGTCTTTATCCAAAGCGATTGTAAAATGAATAATTTTTTAAGTCACTCAGTCAAGTTTAATGTCACTCTAAGACTGTACATCAATATAAAGTATAAATTCAAAAAAGCATTAAGAAATTTATCGTTAAAAAAAATTGAACGCGTTACTTGTGAATTATAGCCAGTTAACAGGTACATTACCCGAGCAATTGCTTTTGTATCGTGGTCATGTTACTGGACTGCGAACCATAAGTTCCCAGGTTTTATCCTCGCTCATCATAATTCGCCACTCTAGCGCGAAATGGTGCATCAAATTATAAAACTTTATTACATTTTTAGTTTTTGTAAACTTCCTTTTTTCGTTTTTGGGCACATTTTTTTATACTCAATTTTTTCTCCAGTGTAATTTTGTATGACATTTGACGAAACCCCCACAGCACTTTTCCGCATGAACTGGGAAATGTTTACTCGATAAAATAAGGGGAGAGGGGATGATTGGAAGAAAATTAACTTAATGGGATGAGAGGCAAAATCAAGACCCAATAAAAGATTTCGGAAAAGTACTCATCCTATTGCATATCACTCCGCTTAGTAATAAAATCGTCCAAAAGTGCCAGACTCGGAATCTTGAAGTGAAAAATACATAAAATTAACAGGATCACACAAAAAGTTTTTAGCAAGTTAAGCCCCACAGAATTTCCAATGCTTATCTGAACATAATTATGGAACAAGTGCCGAAATTCAATAGGTCTCATATGTTCTAACACTCCTGTCCTCTTTTCATATCATATGACAAAACTGCACTTTCTTTCGGCTGTCATTATATATACACTATTACCGAATGTGAAAATGAGGCTTAATTTCCTGGAAACTCTTTATTAGAGCTGTCAGCAGTTCGATTCTCATTTTCGGGCCGGATTATTACCTTCCCCCTGATATCATCTGGGTGTAATTGCAGCGATCAGAACTGCAACGTGGCACGAAAGACAAATTCATCTCGAAATACAACTCGACCTTACGCAATCATCTTCTGCGGACGTTAACAACCCTCCAATAACAGAAAGGGGTGCGCCCAAGGATTGACAAATGCGAACAGGCCCATTTTCTTCGCGGCGAACAACCACTCATTACACATCCCTTTCTGAATAGGGCCCCCCTCGGTCGATAGAGATGCGTGCCAAAGTTCACCCCCCCTTCGCTTTAAATATCCATGATAGCTAGCCCTGTGGTCAGTTGGCCTACTTAAGGGCTGGACTGCGCCGGTAATGGCCCTGGTTAGTTTTGAAGGGCTAATTGTGCGTAGCTGCTGGAATGAATTCGAGGGGATGCAAGCGTGCGGAAAACTGCAATTAACCAACGAGGGATTCTAAAGTAGAAAATGGAACATTTAAATAGATAACGGGGAGCGATATGATTGTTTTGCTTAGTAAGGAAATGTTTTGAAAGTAGTTCATTCGCGCTAAGTAGTCGAGTTCTAATGAATTTAAAGCTGTATTAAATGGCATGCTCGACTCTTTAGCAGATATCGATAACCTTCATGTGCAGATTTAAAAGATAATTTTTCGACTATCTTATTAAGTAAATTAATTAAAGTTTCATAATAAAGTTTTATTGGAGAAGTTATCGAAAAAGTAAAGCGATGAGAAATGCAAGGGAAATTTTAAATCGTTACTATTATCATTATAGCCTAATTTCTACCATTTTTAAAATGCCCTGTAATCTGACATGAAGCTTGCAAATCAATACAGGAATATAAACCACATGAGAATTATTTGAGTGCAGTATCATACAGGGAAATGATAAAATAACTCTATTTATTTGAAAGTATTAGCAGCTTAAGCTATTGAACGGAATAAAATCAAATTTCATACAGAGATTGTGAAACCCATAAAGAGGCGAATTCTAAAAAGTTGCAATCCATATTATATTATTCAAGAGTTTTAATGACAGAAGTTGTTAATCCAATATCTACAACACAAGAATAATCAGTTTATAAAAATGCTGTGGATTGATCATTAGACTCTTAAGCTAATTACGCTTTAATCGTCGTTCAAGTGCGCCAGACGGGATCGAATAATCAGTTTTCAAATGCTTAAACCGATATTAAATCATTCTTAAGAAAAAAGATGATATCATCTGATGATAACTGAAGTCGTTGTGCGGAAGCGCGTCACAATAAAACACATACAGACGCGAAACAGAACCCGCGACCTTCTGACGCATGGCCATTATAGCAGCAACTTCACATAAAAGACTTCTAAGTCGAGCTCTTCCATTTGATTTGTTGAAGCCTTATTAAATGTCTGCTGAAAAATATAGGCGACACTACTTATTTCTATGAAACAGTTTTGCTTCATAATATGTTTTTGGTTCTTCGTCCTCTGGATGGATTTCACATCCTGGTGAATTAAATTTAAATCAGATACGGCTAAAAATAATCAATTCTTTTTAATACTGAAGCAGTCGAAACTCCCAAACAAAAAATATACGACAATTGCCCGATTATGCCAGAGAAATTTTCTCCTATCTCTTCATTATGTCAGAATGAGTGAACATTGGAGAAAGAAAGTCGAACCAAATTGCTAACAAAAATTCTCCAAATAAACATCGAGCAAACAGAGAATTCTTTTGTATACCAATCTGGTAAGAATATGAGCTGTCATAACAGTTTTCCAGAAGGCAAGGTAACCTCCTTTATTTCTAAAAGGAACTCGGACATTTCATTATTTCCAGAACTTAAAGGCTCTTAAAAATCAGAAAATTAAATAAAAAATTCATTCTATAATGGAATTTTGGCTATTTGTATTTTGACTAATAACTAAAGATCTGGTTATTATAATATTTTTGATATAACAAAAAAAAACTACTTCATTGAATAATTAGTAAAGACCTTAATATTGCAACATTTTGATAAATATATATAGCGTCAATATGATTGAATATTTTTCTCGAACTATTCTATCATTTCTCTAACTATGCAACATAAAATCTTTTTTTGAGCTACAAATTCTTTGAACATTTTCCCAAACGGGAATATAAAAAAACTAAATGTTTTTTTATATTCCCGTAGAGATTCTCAAAGGTTCTTAGGAAAAAAAAAACATAGTTGTTACAACAATCGTTAGTGCAGAAATTTCGAAAATACATTTTATGCTTGTAACGCAACTCTTTTCAAATCACAGAAGATAACCCACATAAAGAACTACCAAAAGAGATTGCTAGCGATCATCTTACTTTTTAAACCTTCAGAGGGTCGCTATATGCTGTAGATACAACAAGTAATGTAAATAAAAAAAAGAAAGAAAAAAAATGGATCTACTTTATTTCTCCACAAATAGATCGCTGTCTCCAGAAGAATA
Organism: Argiope aurantia; assembly: GCA_026543865.1. NCBI lineage: Eukaryota > Metazoa > Arthropoda > Arachnida > Araneae > Araneidae > Argiope > Argiope aurantia. The sequence goes on along the minus strand of JAPMOR010111414.1, from coordinate 82,893 downwards.
CCAAGTAGAGCCGACGAAGCTTATGAGAAGTTCGCAAAAATTATAAAACGCTTTTTCGTAGCTATTAATATTCCACAGCATCGACGTCTCATCGAACCCAAAGTACGGTAGGAAATTCGATGCGAGTCAAGTTCGAATTTCAGCTGTACGAAGCGAGAACGATTTTGATAGACACAGCATCTTGTGCGTTCAAACGGCCGGACGTGACCGGATTGAAAATAGCGAGCCCCCACATTAAAATCCGGGGCACGTTTTATATTAGCGACAAGTCTAAAGCCTGGCTTTCTATAGTGCTATTGTACAACTGAACTTTTTTCCACTTTCTAAAGAGGAATATGTTGCCAATCCTTGCGAACGAAATAGTTGAGCGTTACAGCTTTATGACCTATCTATAGGAATAGTTGTAGCCCAGTTAAGGGAAGCGTATGATGCAGTTGGAAATGGAATTTCATCGACAAAGTACGCCTTTTTTTATTATTATTATTGGCGAGGCTTTAAGAACGATTTTGTGGAAAACTGGCTACTTGTAGGCGAAATTCGCTAGGTTATACAAGGTGGGAAAGCATTTAATGTGATGCGCTGAATACAGATTATACTAATCATAAACATGTGTTTTCTTTACGATACAAATTCAAGGAGTATATTTATTGGTAAAGTCATATTTTTTGGGAACGACTAGAACATGGTTTCTGAAATTGTGAATTCCAAAAAGAACATAATAGTACTCCAAAGAAAATAGGGTAGAATATTATTAATAATAGATTGTTTTAATCAATATAAGTAAATAAAAATAATTCCGAATACTATCTTGCTCGCCAATTAGAAGTCTTAATCAAATAAGCCTAACGCTATTTTTAAAGATTATTTAACATTTCATGGGACTTTTCAATGATTATTTGGAATTTATGGGACTTTTTAATGATCATTTGGCGATTCATAGAACTTTTTGATAATCGTTTAGCAACTCATTTAATTTTTTAATGATTGTTTGGAGATTTATGAGACTTTTTAATCATTATTTGGCCCTTAATGGGAGAAACTTATTTTTATACATTTATATACAAAACAGTCAAAAGAAAAGAAAGAAAGAATCATAGTTTCTACCGTTAAAAATAAGTACATGGCAAGTTATTTAATAAGGAATCTCTGAAATACACATCAATATTTAAATTATAGTGTGTTAAAGTATTAAGAAACTATTTCAAACTTCAAACATGTCGCATAAAACCTTGTGCAATTTGTAACTTTTGGAAACTTAAACTTTGGAGATAGTGCTTATATTTCTTAGCAAATTATAAATATATGTATTTCAATAAATATAAAAAAAATACAAGTATAATCTTTGTAACATTCAGAAAATGTCACGAAATGCTAAAAATGTTTCGAAAATACTAAAAATAATTTCAACAATCCATCATTCGTTGTGTCATTTTAGTACTGTGGCAGTTGTAAAAAATCGAAGTGTCAAAGACAACTTGAATGGCAATTGTAACTGTGAGATCATAAGAAAATATTTTTTTACTGAATAACACCACAAAACCCAAAGCATAACTTCTTATAAAAAATATTATTTATGATTAAATTTTTTGAATGATAAAATTATTATCTGAAGTTGCTTAATTGTTTATCTGAGGAAAATATATATTTTATGATAGATATTTTTTAATGGCATTTGGATTCAAAATTCCTCGTTTAGATTAAAAATAAGTAAATATTTTTCTTATGCTTATTAACTAATTTATTTTTTAATATGACACCATTTCAACCAGTATATGAATGTTATAAATACATTTAAATCGTAAAAGAAGAAACTAGATATAAAATGCAAAGTATTAAGAATAAAAAATTGCATATTATAAAATTATTAGAAACTATTTGATAAAACACTAAAATTAATTTGAATAAGTCATTCCTCTGAAAACTGCAAAATAAAGTTAACTTTAAAATAACTAAACACACATTCAGAGAAAGCATAACTTACAAAAAATGAATATTTTATTTTAATAACATTTTTAATTACAGTAGACTCCCGGTTATCCGCGTCTGGAGCTCAAAGGTTTTTTTTTTTTTTTTTTTTTTTTTTTTTTGTACAAGCGTAAAGCAAAGAAAATAAAAATGTTCACAAAACAGAGTGAAACGTTAAATTTGCTAACATCGTGCTTATTTATGGCAAAAATATCCCAGGCCTTCTCGGAAACTTCCCCTCAAGCAAACCCAAGAAGCAAACAGAAATGACTGATTTCTTCAAAAAGGTGTAGTTTTACAGTTATGCTTTTGTAATTACATAATGCATTACAGTATTAAAACAGTACATATGTATTAATTTTTCTGTGTATCCTTGACGTCTCTCGTAAGTACAAAGCACTTTTCAGTTTTCATTAACAGAATGCATTTTAGGTTAATTTTGAGTGATATACTAAAACATTAAGCGTTAGTTAAACATTTCCTGCTGTTTATTTTACGTTTTATTGTACATAAAACGATTTTTCAAAGTTGGAATGACTGTTTTCTTTTTTGCTATACCCGTTTTTAGCTTTTTTCGGATTATCCGCGAATTTTTGTTATCCGCGGCGGTCGCGCCACCCAATTCTGCGGATAATCGGGAGTGTACTGTATTAAGTATTATTTTCAACATATTATTACGAAGGTGAACAAAACTTCTCTCTATTTCTTTATATTATGAAATTCCATGTTTCTTTATGTTGAGCTCTGTTATGCAATTTCTGTAACAGGAATAATCAGATTTAATTTAATAGTGGCATGAATTTCTAGCGTTTTTTCATGCTATAAATGCTTTAAGTGGTATTATTGCAGCCCAACATCTGAGTAAATATTTAAACCATATGGGAATCGCTAACTACACTGAAGTTGTTATTGTTTTTTTATGTCCGTTAATTCAATATTTACATATCTATAACTCGTCTCAGAACGATTCGGAAAACATTTATAACTAGGTGAAATTCGATTAAGAAAATATTCAGGGATTTCAAGTCCGCAATCTTTCTCACATACATGCATCTCACCTTCAGTAAACTCACTCAAAATAATAAAATGGAGATCAACTTGGCAACTAACTCTCTGTCAACTAAGCAGAACTTATCTCACAAACTGACGAAAAAGAAAGAGAGAGCAGCACAATCAGTTAAGAGGAAACTTTTGATCAACTTATCTCCCACCAGGAGCGAGCACTCGGTCTTCAGAATTGATTCGGTTTCCCGCCAAAAGTGCACGAAACAAAGAAGACAAGATTCGATACAAGCATCGATAATGAGATGGAAAGAGAACTGCTGAACGTGATTCGATAAAGGTTTCGAGTTGTGTTGTTATCCCCCTGCTTCGATAGCAGAACATTCTGCCTTCGCATGGCTTTTGAAGTTTTGGGGTTTGATGGAAGATCTCAAGAGAGAACTTGCGTTGATATTCTAAGAAAGACTCGATGGACAAGAATCAGTCAATTTGGATAATGTGATTTACATTCTCTTTTCTAATTATTCAAAGATCTTTCATCGATGCCACTTCATCGAAGAAGTGTATCATTTGAAATTTCACGGCTCTGTGATTTATGTTATTTAAGCAAATTTAAGCGAAGTTTATAGAGTTCGTTCCAAAAGTTTCCAAACTTTTTTCCCGCCAATCTTTGATTTCATGAAAGTTTGACTTTCGTGAAGGATAATTTCAAGCACATTATCAGAGTTCTTAAGAAAAATAATTATTCGTAGTCAATTTTACATTCAAACAAAGCCCAGGGTAGGGGGGCACCTCGAAATGAGGATGAGATACCCTGGAGGTTACACAAAAAGGTGGGGCATCTGGCTCCTTCCATCGATGACGGGGCGTACTTCCTTCGGGAAGGGTTGTACCATGGCCGGTGATGACCCTTAGAACTCAACCAAAGTTCCCGCCAGTATTGCTATTGCGACGGTCCGGTCATTCAGTTTTCGTTATCCGAGTGCCTTCGGGCGTGTCGGAGAGACAGTCATATGACTTACATTCAAACATATAGTAACATTAAAAGTTTTATTTCCTTGCAGTAGGTTCTCTATCCATAACATTCGTAAACATTTTTAAAAAAAGTAATCACGAAATTAGGACAGAAACAGATAGATGTGCATAAACAGAAAAAATAGAATGCCTAATACAAAAACGTTAACCTCCAAATGAAGTGAAAATATCATGAATCAGGATAAATGGGAAATAATAAAAATTGCAGACCGCAGCTCATGGACTTTTGCTATACTCAAGAGAAAAAAAAAATTAAAAAAATGAAGTTTAAATCCTATAACTAATTTTTATTCATGCTTAGGCTTATTCCCACAAAGATAAATCAATTTAAGCATCAAAAAACACCTGTGAGTTTTTTGACGTCAAACCAGAATTTGAAATTTGTACATCCAATAATGACAGAGACCGAGGGAAGAGAAATACTTTTAACTCTGTCTAGTGTTACAGGCATGTATCGCTGGACATTTCTTTTAAAGACGAAAAATAGAACCGAAAAAAGTACTATATCCCGAACGCGGTGTAACCTTATTAAACCATTCAATTTAAAAAAATTTTTTAGTATTAAATCATCAGGAGAAATCTACTTCGATTTCAAAGATGTGTCTAAAAAAGTCACACACACACACACACACACAAAAAAAAAAAAAAATTACTGTAATGTAAAAAAAAAAAAAAAAAACCATCGAATTTGACATTTTGACGAATTCCCGTAGTTTAAAGCCTCCTGCGTCCAAAAAATTCATTTTTGAAATTATGTCTATGTATGTCTATAAACACTATAACTCAAAAACATTTTGAACTAGAAAGATGACAGTTAATATGAAATTTTCATGCCAAATTTTTATCGATATTATTTTATAGAAAATCTGAAGATTTGGCTGTCCGTGTACAGATGAACACAATAACTGCGAAACATAATGAGTTAGAAAAATGTATTTAATACACAGATTTAACGTCTAAAGTGTTCATTTGTATCAAATTTGAAACCAAATCCATAAAGCGATTGGCCGTCTATCAGTCCGTACTCTCGAATACGCAACGACTGATGTAAATGAAATGTGCTTTTTTTTATTTTGTTAGTAAAATTATGTGTCAAATTTTGGTTATGGATTGGTAGGAGAAAAAAAAAAACGACATCCAAAATGCATATTCGGTATTCTTCATTATACTGAGAAGCATAAAACTTTCATTGCGAAAATAAAATTCTGAGTTCTTGTGGTGTTAGCCTTGAGCAAGATCGACAGTTTTATGTGCCGAAGAGAGGTATAATACCCTTATTAAAGAGCATATAAAAATGTTTCCCATCAGATGTTGATATGAATTAGACAAAGATTCTTTTAATAAGATAATTGACTATTATTTACTTTTTGCCCAGTTAAAGTAGCTAGAATGAACGAACGTAAAACATAATTAAATTGTCATAATGCCCGAATTGTAATAATTTTATGTTAAAAAACGAAAAGGAAATGAAATATAAATATTCTATTCCCTTTTATAGATATCAGAAATAAAATTACAATAACAAAAAGAAGCGCTTATAGACATATGTAGATTTCATAGCCAATAATGACGAGAGGAATACGCAAACTATTAAGTTAATAAGCACATTGTGCTACGAGATGACTAGTAGCAGGGTATTTAACCGGTTCGCCTACTAAATGTTATCACTTTCAGATTGCAACACAGAAGCGATCGAAGGCGCATAGGATATGCCTCAGACATGTCACTGGTGAAGTGGTAAATAGTACAATGCAACTGGGTGACCGATATATTTATGCGCATTAATAATATATACATGCTGGAAGCTAAGCTATCCGCCACTGCCAGTGCTTACAGCTCAGTGGAGTTCCAAAAATAAACTGCGGCTGGTCTTCGGACTTACCTATCTCCCAGTCTCATTCGTCATTCTCAAGATTTTAAAATGAAAGTTTGAAAGTGCCATTTCTAGGATCAATTGGACTAAAATTTGAGATAGAATTATTATTATGGCCAGGAAATCATACACCAAAACACATTTGCTTAAATAATGGCGTTTTTGAGTTCATTTACATGGATACAAAAGTACAGCCAACAGATGTTGAACCCTTTGACGAATTTGTTCAAAATTTGATTTATAGTTCTATCTGCATTTTGGATGCTAAGCCTGTGTGCTAAATTTCATTTATTTAGACTGCGAAATTATCGAGTTAACTTGTACTTAAACAGCCATAAAGACAAAATCCCTTTGAAAAATTGATAGATCTCTATAAATACAGTCCATATTTTAATTCTCATCCGTCTAATTCAAAGCGTTTTTGAGTTCATAAATAGACAGGATCTGAAACGTAAAAATTCGTCAAAATCACGAGTTCGAATTTTTTGATGGTTAAAATATTTTCTCTTGGCATATTTGGAATTTGATATAATAAAAAAGTGTGGGATGAAAGCAATAAAAAAATTAGGGAAGTTACACTTAAACCAGGAATCTCTCACCCTTATTGATAAAAAATATGAAATCAATTAATAATTTATATGGATATTTATTGGTAAAGATAAAAATATCTACTTATACTACTATTTGTTGGTAAAAATGAAAATATTTACTTTATTACCATAAGAAAAGTTTTTAGAGTTAGCAAGAAATTAAAAACAGTCCAAGAATTTCAAAGAAAATAGATATAGAAAAAGTGCGTGAAAAGGTTTTCTTACATACAAATATGTACTTCGAAAATAAATGAATATTTAGGGAAGCCATGCCACGAAGTCCAAATGCATTTGGAGCGTAACTAAAAATTGAAACTATGATAATTTAAACTCTTAAAAAAAAGGATCGCATTTTGCAAATTTTCTTTAATATATAAAATTGTCGACATACAAACAGCCCCTTGCAGACCTTGGCTGTCTCAAACACGAGCACTTACCATCGCTTTCTGTCCTCCGCAACTCGCTTAAAGTTGTTTATCCTCAGAACACACAGTCTCTTTCCACATTATCCAGCCATCTAGTTGGAGGTCTTCCTCCGGCCCGGGATCCCATAGGATTTTTAAAAGTGGCACTTTGGGGGCGCTGTTTTTAGGGCTCCTCCAGATATGGCTGAGCCATCTTAACCTATTGCTCCGGATAAACAGTGTTATCTGTGGTTGCCTATAAAGTTTGTATAATTCAAAACTGAATCTAGTTTGACAACATCCTCTTTCTATTACTGGACCAAAGATAGTTCTAAGGAAGCTTTCTCTCGAATTCTTAAGAGTCCAAGTTTCATTTGCATGGAGCAGAATAGGCATAATAAGAGTCTTATAAATTTTTAGTTTAGTTTTTCGACTGATTAAATTGGATCTTAGTTGTTTTAAAAACAATATTAGCTTACAAAAAAATATTAAAAATTTATAGTAAATTAATAGAGAAGCCTTTGCCTAATTGATGAAAAATTTTGAAACAAGTGATATAGGATGAGATGGCTTTCTTCTCAGAAATAAATTTCACAAACAATTTAAGAAGTGTCTGGAGAACGAATGTAAGAAGAGAAAAGAAAATGTCGAATACTCAAATAGAGCTTTTTATGTTTTCTTTGGAGAAGAGAGCGCATGAGTAAGTAATTCAATCGCTTTTTCGGTCTTTTTTGGAAAAGAGAGAGAGATCCATCTCTTATCTTTTGTTCATTTCAAAAATTGGAGTATTTTCATTTCATTAAGAGTTTCAACCAAAACAATAATTTCAATTCATTTCTCGATCTTCATATAAGTATTTGAGTCACATCCAGACAATGCTACTTCACTGAAAATATCTTTCCTTTCTCAAATAAAAATACAAATTTTACTCAATGTTTGATTCTCAATCTACAGTTGATTTCATTTGAATGCGTATATACGGCACTGAAAACGATAATAAATACTTTTATTGAAAATGAAGAGACGGAAAAGAAAAAATGTTTCATTAGTAAAATCTTTTTATTATTACAACATATGATTTTATAATAATAAAATTAATTTTACGAAGAGCTGGATATTGTTTCTTATGTTCAATGCTATTGTGATCGTCGAATTGAAGTACATGTGACAAACGTGAAGATTTAACTAATTTAATTATAATGATACTCGGTTTTTGAAAGACAAGAGCAATATTTTTACCCTTCTTCAGAAAACGAGGAAGACACTGGTATTGACTCTTGAAATATTTACATCACATTATCGGAATGAAATACAGTCAGCGAAGTAAGATTTCATGCGAATCAGGCCCACGATGGAATGAGGTCTCAAACATAGAATCATCTGATTCCGAAGCCAATTCAGTCAAGACACAAACACCAAGAGACAATAAAAATGCAGAGAGTTTAATTTAATTGATCACCATATCATTTAAAAGTAATACTATTTTGAGAATCAATTTAATAATTTGAAATGAAGGCCAGATGGAGCAAAGAACGTCTAAGTGGATACCACTTCATTTAAACTTGACCTCACTACTGAGATGGGGTATGACCCATCGAATTTATATAAATAATGGATCATCGGTAGAATTACAACTTTTTATCCCAATATCGTTCATCCGAAAAACAAATTAATGGTTAAAAATTATACATTTCTGACTTTCTAATATTTTTAAAAACAAACCTTATTAATTAAAAACGCATATTAATAATTATGAATATTTGCACCCATATAATTTTCTAATTTAATAACAACTTCATTATTCAATAAATCATGTGTAATGCATTTGCTATTAGGTAAAGGTATTAGAACCGATATATTTTTGTAGAATTATTCTATTTGTCTCAAACAATTTTATTATTCAACGAAATGTCATAAATTCTATTATTTTTTTTAAAAAATATTTGTATATAGATTTGTGTGACGTTAATTCATCTCACAAATCAATAAATATGTTTGTTATTATTTATCTGAGGAATCAGTTATTTCGCAAAAAAGCAGGCCTTCGGGAAACGGAGTATATTTCTATATAAGGAAATTGATACTTAAAGATACGATGTTTCAGAATTTGATTATTACCAAAACTTGTGGAAATTAATTTGTCGGTCATTTCTAAAAGTTCACAACAAAAGCCGAGATTCAATCACCAGGCCCCCAACGCTCGCAAGCTTTGATTTGGTGAAGGGGATATTCACAGAAGATTTTCATTTATAATAAACACAAGTCAAATGTAGCAAATATTTGTATCTGTTTACAGAATATTTCATCAAACTGTTGTAATTTCATTACTTAGAGCAGTTGAACTGAGATTTCTGAATGACCTCCCACTTTTTGTGAGCTTTCTCCCCCCCCTCCCCCCAGTAAATGACAGAGAGAGGGCGCAGCATTTCCGTAACCCCTGAAATACTCTCTAAGCAATCACCTAATTGAATCGGTCTATCATCTAGCGGGTTTGTTGAGGGGTTCGAAATTACCTTTCAATTACCACGAGTGATAGCTACCTAAAATGCTAATTGCCGGAATTAATTTATCGAACGGCCTCGGTTCTGTTGTGGAATATTTTTGGGATGTTGCTCGTGTCTTGCGGTAATGAATGGGAAATTAATGGAAATCGAATGCCGACCCGAAATTAAAATCTTGGGACGTTTCTGCTGTTCCGTAAAGTGATTTTAAAGAAAATGAAATTCAGGTCGCGAAATGGATACAAATTGCATTCAACTGAAGCCTGTCGGCTTTCATATGTAGAGCTGCTGTTGATTGAAATGTATGCCGGATATTGAGAAAGCTAAATGCAAATGAATGTAATCGAACTAGTTAACAGCATTTCATATCTCCTTGAATAAATTGCATAACCCAACATAATTGCTGAGATTTATAATTTGCTTCTGTTGTCTCAAGCTGTGGCGTTCAGAAATTGTTGTACACAATCTTTTTTTAATGTAGTAATAAAAAAACACTTTAATTAACACCAAATTAAAAGGAAATAAGCTTAAAAAAATTGAAATTTGCTATCGCTAATTTCCTGCTATCACGTGAGAACGTTATTATTTTTAAGTCATTGTTTGTCTTAATTAATTTAAGCCATTAACCAGTTTCAACCGGTTTGAAATAATCAAATAACTATCAGATTACGCATGCGTTGATATTGTCACGTAGATACTTTAGTGGGGACCACAATGACACACACAAGAAGTAGAGCTAAACCAATTTATTAACTCAACTCTGAACAGAGAACACAGTGACTGACAAATCCTCTGCTTTTATACTAGCAGGGAAAGTTCCAGAATACTTTTCTAGAGACAGTAAGAAAAGTCCAGAACACTTGTCTGGTAAACTAAAGAAATGCCCAGAATCTTCTGGAACATGAGATAAAGGAAAATATAAAATCAAGGAATTAAATATTTACACAATCTGTACATCGCATTGTCGCTAGCGAGATTCGAACCTACGATCTCTTGAGTATAAGCCCATTGCTATGACCATTCGCCCATGGAGAGTCGACTTCCTATTTTTCAACGCGGCAATATTTAGAAAATGATGCTTTTTTTTAACTCTCACAATCATTCGAGCTCCAAAACGTTTTTTGCCAGCTAGAAAAAAATTGAACATTTATATATAATTATATGCTATATTCTGCCCTTTATTGACCAGACAGGAGAATCGTGTACATTTTGCAATTTTTTTGTCGGCTATAAGTCGCCAAATCTGACAACTTTTTTTAATCTTTTTCTAATAACCCTAAAAGCGAAAAATTAATGTCTCAAAAATGATAAATCGCCAATTTTCTGTCCGTGCATTTTGCCAAAATAACATTATGTTCTCGCATGATAATTAGTAAAAAATGTCACAAGTTCAACATCCTGTCTCTTATTAGCAAAAATGAGATATAAAATCTTGTTCCACATACCTACATTTTTGATACACTCATGAATTTTATTGCAGCTACAAAAGGAAACATGGAGACCAAGCGCATAAAAAATATATACTGTTACAAATTTGTTATAGTGCTTTCCTACACAGTAAGTATCTTAGTAAGAAAAATCGTTTTACAGATATGGAAATATCTGCAGAATGGATGCTGTGTCAATGACTTATGGCTTTGGCGACCATTTGGCTACAAAAATGAAAAAATACAGAATATCTGCAAAACTTGGCGATAACTCAATTAGAATTCGATTCCGAGAGACCTTTCTAGAAGCTTGTTTGCTTTGGCATGGAAACTATAAAATGTGGAGAATAAAAAAATCAAAATTAATTGCTGTAATATGAATACTTCGTCACATGACTAAATATAAATTATTTTGTAACACTTTCAGTGTACCATTTTATCTTATTTAAGTACTAAAAACCCATATAGTTTTTTAAAACACCAATTTTGTTCATTTAATGTTTAATATTCTAGTCATTTTATTATTTTATTCTTGTCCCATGAGACAACAATAATACGTCGATTAGCTATTTTAAAATGCATCAAACCAATAATACAACAAAATCAAAAACAAAGACGGGTATGTAGAATTTAATTTCAAACGAGATACTTATTTTGATATAATCTAAAGCAACAGAAAGGAAAGTGAAACTTTTTTAAATAAAGCAATCTTCTTTTGAAACATTACTGAGATATGTTAAAAATGGCGCAATTAAGCAAAATCTGAGAGTCATAAGAATGATACTGCTATTTTCAGAAAAGCGAAATCACCTGTACTTTGCTAAATCACGTACAATGTCCAAACAGCTGTTTTAAACATTTTTTGTTAGGCGAAGTCTCCAAAGTGCTTTATAGAAATTTAAAACTTGAAATCCTTTAGTAATCCACACAAATTATCTCAATGATCGAAATTTCTGTGGAATATCAAACAAATAGCACAAATATAGAAAATTAAGGGAAAATATAGTATAAGAAATGAAGTTAAAGATGCTGCTGTTTTCTTCTTAAATTTATGTGAGAGAAAATGCACTCAGTAAACAAGTTAGCATTTTTAAATTGTTCAGAATAATGATTTTACAGTTTTAAAGGACGTAGTTTATTGTGTCTTTAAATCCTATCTGTGAATATAAATAAAGCCTCAGGATATACAAAAACACATTTTTTTTTAAATTTCTTATAAATAATAGCAATTTCTTTATATACAAAGCATGAAACTGAAATAGGTAATATTTTATAAATAATAATAGAGCTTTAGACGATTCATTTTTGATATACTCGTGAAATGAAACATTGCCAGCTAGGGAATAGAAATCCTTCGGATTCTAAACAGGACAAATAGTTAAAGCGCGATAATAAATAAATAATGTATCTTCTCGGGATCAAACAAATGCATTGCTGTAACGATCCAATTTTCACCGTAAACGCTTTCATTAAATAATATAGGAATTGGATACCTGCATCTATTAAGACTCGAATTTAATTTTTTTCCTATACAGTTCAAAAAAATTATGCGATGTTATTTAAGCATTAGGAACTTGTCGCTACTTCAAGCATCACATTCTTTGGCATTACTTTTAAGAATAATATCCTTTCAAGGAACCATTTTTTATGACGTGTATATATTATATACATATATATAATTAATTTTTAAAATATTTTATACTATTTTACGACGATTTATATTGTTGTTATTGAAGTGAACTTAAATCGAATCTATTGTTGTTATTGATATTGTATTTTAGACTCTTTTCATTATTGATGAAAATGATGCGATTTGGTTTATTTTTCCATGCTAAACCAAACTAAGTAAATTTTCTATATAAAGTATGCTCCTAACAGAATTCATTTTTTTTTTCATTTATAATTAAAATTCAACCTCAGAGTCAAAGAAAT
>JAPMOR010111414.1:53648-70154 GCA_026543865.1 Argiope aurantia | reverse complement strand
TTTGATAAGATTTGGTGCAGTAGTTTTCCTTTTATGACCATCTCAAAGTGGAACTTTAATTATAACCACCCTGTACTTTATAATGAATGATATGAAAAATATACAGATGTTTATCAAAAGCCCTGCAATAAAGAAAAGCATTATCCTCCACAACACAGAAAATTAAACCTCTTTAAACATTACAGTACTCAAAACTTTTAGTAAACAGTTTCTCTAATTTACTTAACCGAAACTCTGAACCATTTCGAAATCAGCAGCACTTCGAATGCGCAAACACCCACCCTGTACCACGGCCTTAATTACCACCTGCATGGTCCCAAGTACATCTTGTCACGCAAAAGAGCAACGAAAGCCCAAAATCCAAAATCAGAGGAATTTGGGCGGCAAAATACCAGCGGACCTTGCTTTCTCTAGTACAGGGACGAGGGAAAACCTTTACAAAGCCAAGGATGTCATAATGTATGTAAATGAAGCCAAGGAATTGGAGGGGGAGGGGTCTAACACTTTCATCTTAATGAGTCGATGAAGACTGGATGGGGGACGGGGCAATAGCTGCCAGGGCGCAGGCATGTATGGATGTGTCTGCAAGGTTCATTTACATAATTGATTAGGGAACGGAATGTGATGCTTGGAATTTATGTTCAAGAATTTTGAATCGAATTTTAGAAGCTCGATAGGGATGAATATTATACGACAACATGGAGTTGTTGTTCCCCGATAATTGATAAAGCCCTTTTTTCCACTCTCCCTCTCACACCGTCACTATCTTTAACTCTCCGATGGACGTATCGGCAAAAGTTAAAAGATTTGTAAAAGAGAAAAGGCAGACGTGTGTTCGAGTAGATTAACCGCTTGGACGTTAAGCGAAATACTAATTTGATTAATTGATTCATGAATGTGGTCGTTAACCAGCAGGAGTATTATGTAATCAGAAGATTAATTTGGCTGTTATTCTTTGTTGTTTTTTTCCTTCTGCAAACCGCAACTGTGTGGGTCCTTGATACTTAAAGAATCCGAATTAATTGAAACCTCTGATAATGATGCCTTGTCAGATTAAACATTTATTAGTATCGGAAGTGATTAATGAATTTTGAATGTCTCATTTTGTAATTAAGCTGGAGAGCCGTTGTAGCCTATCATTTTCCTGTCCGCATTCTTTACTGGTTTTTTAATTGTAAATGGAAATGCGTATAAGCAAACATAAAATCGATATTCTGCTTATCCAATAGCTTTTTAACATTACTCGATTATGTACGAAAAGTTATCTGCAAGGAATTTGTGTTGGATATTTATAGTATAGCATTTCAAGAAATGGTGTCTTGATCCGATAGCTTTTTAACATTGTTCGATCATTTGCAAAGAAGTATCTGCAATAAATTTGTTTTGGATATTTATAGTATAACATTTCACGGAATGGTGTCTGTCTATTGATCCGACAGCTTTTCAACATTGCTGAATCATTTGCACAGAATTATATGCAATGGAATTTGTATCGGATATTTATAGCAAAGCATTTCAAGAAATGTCTATTGGTCCAATAGTTTTTTAACATTGCTCAATCATTTGCACAGAATTATATGCAATGGAATTTGTATGGAATATTTATAGCGTAACAATTCAAGAAATGGTTTATATTGATCCAATAGCTTTTAAATATTGCTCAATTATCTGCAATCGAATTTGCATCGGATATTTATAATATTGTAGCAGTTGCATTACTCTTAGCTTCTCTTTTAGATACTAGATGGTGATGCCTGTTTAGGCCATCCCATATGTCATCCCATAATGCATTGCGATTGTAATTAGAAGGAGATGCGATGCTGAATTGTGAAGCCGCGAGTGTGAATGTCTTGTCTTTGTGTTTGTGCTTGTTTAGTGTGTGAATGTGATTATTAATAAAATGTTCATAAAAACATTTGTCCTGTTGCTTCCTGCAGGGATCATAATAATCTACATTCCATCACATTGGCGCCCAATGTGGGGCAACGAAAAAGAATTTCTGATGAAACGAAAGTGATGGCGTCCCGACGATCACAAGAAAATGTTTTCGCCACCACATTGGCGCCCAACGTGGGGTGGAATGTGTCAATGTGGTGGAATGTAGATTATTATGATCCGTGCATGAAGCAACAGGACGAATGCTTTTAGGAATATTTCTTTTAATAATCACATTCACACACTAAACAAGCACAAACACAAAGACAAGACATTCACGCGCACGGCTTCACAGTTCAGCATCACATCTCATTCTAATTACAATCGCAATGCACTATGGGATGGCCTAAACAGGCATCACCATCTAGTATCCAAAAGAGAAGATAAGAGCAATGCAACTGCTACAATATGACATTTCAAGAAATGGTGTCTCTATATTGATGTGATTTTATGTAATCTATACCCAACGACAATAAAAATTGTTGTCATTTGGATACTAATAAGAAGTATTGCCGAATCAAATAATTCAGTTGAATTTCGAAATATTTGAAATTAAGTTTCTAATTAAAATTTCAAAATCACTGCCTTACTCATAAAACTAGCAACGAAAAAATATTTTTAATAGACATCTAATTAAAATATTCGATTATTTAAAACATTTTAATTATTTTGTTTAGTTGGATGATAACTTCGGTTTCAGGAATATGCAGTCTTATCTATCAACTAAAGATTGGTAAACTAAACTAAATCAACTGAATAAAGACTACTTGGTATCTATTGATTAGATGTAATTTTTGTGTAAAATAATAACGTCTTAGAAAATTTCTAATACTAGCTCAAAAATTCAAAAAAAGATAATCCGATGCACGTATGAAGCCCGGTTACGAAACTTAAGAAGTTAAATACCACTTGCTTATGAATGGTCCCTGACTTTTTGGAATGAAATATAGCAAACTTTATAGAGCAAAGTTTTCAATCAATACAGGATGAGAATATTAGAACATCTATAATAACATTTCTAACAGTATCTACATAGTAAATTAAGTTTTAGTAAAACTAAAACCTAAATTAGGAAAAAAAAATTCAAAATATGCGAATATAATCATGGGCCTTCAGGCTACGTTGCTATGAAACTCACATTTTGTATGTCCGGAACATTAACCCAAACTATTATTTGTATACTAAATAATAAATGCATAATTTGTATTTAAAATTGCTTTTCACTCAAGGAGTCAAAAACGAGGTATAGAAAACCAAATTTTATCCTTCAATTATGATAAATTGGAAACATCGATTCAAATCGCATTTTCAACCTTTGAGTTACATTGCTTAATAACTAACACCACATATTTCCATTTTCCAAATATTGCAAATAAAAACTGGATCTTTTTTTAACCAGTAACAAATGTAGCAGATTTTTTTTTTTCTATATATAAAACAGCTGCATGGTCTAATGTTCTTAAGATTAAAAAAAAAAAAAGAAAATACATCACACTTTTTCTTGCAAGCAAAAAACTCCTTTTCTTCGTTTTGTAAAATTTTTTAAATTAAAAAAGTGATGTTTGTAAAACGGCGATCAATATCATTAAAATGTACAAATTTCCAATCAAGATGAAAATGGAACCATCCGACAGTACACTAATACAAATTCTATCACATGACAGAATTTGTTAAATCCAGTTTATTCTCTGAAAGGAAAAGGTTACTAGACATCTGCTGAAGATCTGTGAACTGATGGATCCTTTGCGAATGTGTTAAGAACTCTTGGATCCTTTGCCTAAGCGCAGCTGAATTTGATAGAGATTTTACAGTATGTTCTTTAAAAAGTATTTATATGACTATAGTCGTAGCTCAGAAATAATTGGGTTTTTGATTACACAACATTCAAATCAAATACTAACAACAAATTTCCTAACTGAGAAGAAAAATGTAATTTTGCATCAATTTATCTGTAGATGATAACTGGCAGTAAAAGAAAATTGCACGAAACGTGATTTAACATGATTAATCAATATTAGCAGGGAAAAGTCAAAAGTAACTTCTGGTCAAAAATATTTAGAAGGTCAATCCTATAATGTATGTTCGGGAGATTTAGGCTGGTCAAATACCTAACATTTAACGACGATGAAAAATCTTATATCTTTAAACGAGCAACGTACGTACGTACGTACGTGCGTGCGTGCGTGCGTGCGTGCGTGCGTGCGTGCGTGCGTGTGTGTGTGTGTTAGACCTTTTTCTATCAACTCTCATACAGAAGACAATGCCATCTCGGACCCGATTTCACCGCAATAAAACTAAATGTAAGTTCAAAAATATAAGTAATGATAAACTTTGAGATGATTAGTGTAATATAACAGATTGTTTCAAATAGCATTGTTATTTTTTTTAAATTTAAATTATCAATTCATACGCAGGTAAAATTCAAAAATATCCATATGTAATCAATTCGCGATTCGTATTTAAATATTTTCTCCGAAACAACACGATTTTACAAAAAACTACCGAGCGAAGCTTGGCCTTTGAGATATCTTTCTTCTTTAAAAAGTTGAGTAAATTTGTTTTTGTTTGGAATTGATAAACCTTTCGTTCTCTGGACTGAAATATTCTTTTCACACGCATACATAAAATTGTCCAAAATATACACATTTCCAGTTTTTAAGAACGATTATTTGGTTTTTTTCGAATTACTTTCAAACGTTTAAAAAAAAAAACTAAACTAAAATACTAAAAAAAAAATTATATGTATCATAAGGAAAATATATTTAAGCAACGAATAAGCTCTTTAGTTCATTTCTAATAGCATGTAACATACTGCTGCTAGGAGGACTAGCATCTCGTTAATGATAAACATTTTTATTTCAATTGAAAGATATTACGTATCATTTCCTATGCCAGAATAGATGCTAACCCTCTACTTCGTGCTCGCATTTACTACCTGCCACCTGATACAAACGAACTCATGCTTCAGTGAAAATCGAATAATTAAAGGAATGGCAATGGTCATTATCACGGACTTAATTAACATTGCAGGGAAGGGATTATAGCCTAAGACTTGATTATTATTCACTAATGGCCAGAAGTGTCGAAACCAGGTGACGCGTCATTTCAAGATATCAGCTTGTACAGAAAATTGGAAAACAATTTCAGAAGGATTGCAGTTCAATTTCCCGTGATGCGATGACTTCAAATTAATATTGGATTTATATCCCTCCCTTCAAAAAAAAAAAATACCTAATACCTATACTTTTTTTTCCCGCTTCTCTCTCTTTTCCCTAATTTGACACTGAGTGCCGATAATTCATGATCTTGTATTCTTAATTCTTACATGGTGAAGCGGATACACACCCTTAAAAAACCTGCTGCTGCCTTTATCAAAGGGAAATTAAAAGGGATAAAGAAGAAGATAGGGAAGGAATAAAAAAAAATTTCTAATGGGGCACAAATAATTCGGGAAAAATGTGTTCCAAGAAGAAAACTGATTGGCTGATGCCTAACGAGTCTCTGGCTGGAAGTTTTAATAACAATTCCGATTATTTAATCAATATGTTAGTAACACGGAATCAGAATCTTTTCGTCGTTAGAAAACGATCCGGTCGTTATGTTCTGGGAGTAATTAGAAGTGCCAGCAATTACTTAAAAATTATGCCCAGAGTTACGACGTCGTATGACGTCATTAGCACATTTGACCCACAGGAATCTGCCGAAGTAAAATTAAGATACGGGCAAGGAGTTATTAGTTCTAATGACAAGCGGCTGCATACTATCGCGCACTGTTTACCACAAGGAACTGAATTACTGGATGTTAATGGAAGTATTAGTAAGAAAAGTAGAAATCTGATAGAAATATTTCCATAAAACTAAATTAGTTGTTGAACTAGACTTCTAAACAAACAAAAAAAAAAGATCCATTAATGAATTTCAATATAAGACATTTCATAGATGACTCAAAAGTCCAAAAACAAGCAGTAAAAATAGCAGGAATGGTCTCCACGTAACTTTCTCGTATACACTGTAATAAACTTGTTATGCCAGAGAATGCATTGCATGGCACTGACGTACATAATCCCTAAGTACTTAATTTTGACGTAAAATTAGCATTTTTACTGAATCTGTCGTGTCATCCTTGGCGAGTTGTTTGGCGATTTAATCTCTGGCATGCGTGAATAGTATCCGAAAATCGAATTTGTGTTTTAGATACGTTTTTTTTTTCAATCGATTGAAACCAAAATTTGATACAAAACTTCGCTTGTAGTCACAAAATTCCAAGTCAAATTTGACATATTTAAGTCATTGCGTTTTTGAATTATTCGTATTTACATGGTTCTGAAAGAACAGACCGACAGACAGTCAACTCGTCGTTTGATTTAGCTCAAAATTTGACAGGTGTCTACACTATAGATGTTAAATCTATGTACCGAATTTTATCTATCTAGCTATCTTCCTTTCATAGTTATCGTGTTAACATATAACATAACAGAACAGAAGAACATCCTCTGAACAGATTTTATAAAAATTTGATAGAAATCTGAAAATTTGGTCCACATATCAAATTTCAACCGTTTACCTCAATTGTTTTTTCTCCAGATATCTCTGTCGCAGACAGACAGATGGACATTTTCTAAAAATCTGTTTTTCGAGCTCATGGATGTCTAAAACATGTAGATTCGTCAAAATATCGAGTTCGAATTTTTTATCGCTTGTTACACTTTCTCTACATTATATACGAGGAAAGTAAAAAAGAGAAAGATTCTAAAATTTTTTGAATAGAAGCTTCTATTAATGCACTAAAATGTAGGAAATTTTTAGTTAAAAATATAAAGGCAAACTTGCGAGAATGGCTGAAAGAAACGCTCCTAGATATATTCGAATTTAATCTTAATTATAATAATGGAATCTTTAAGTGGAAAAAAATTGGAGTATTTTTCTTTATGATATTCCATATTGTTTAATTTCCTAAAAATAAGCTTTTCTTGTATTATATCCATTGCGATTTAGTTTGGGCCGCGGTGGCCCAGTGACATGGTTTCGACTTCGGAAGTTTTCTATTTCGAGACCCAATTCCTGGTGCACGTTAAATATGTCTTGGTCAAACGTCCTCAAGTTGGTGAGATGCGGAAATTCGAAGAGGAAAGGTGAGAGCTTAGGTGTCATCCTCGTCCCCTGACCGCGATTCAAATTTACAAAGTCTGTCCCAAAATAACTGTAGTGTACGTGAGAAGAACTAAACTGAACTGAACTGAACTGAACGATGAGTTAATTTCCTTCTAATATCATTCGCAGTATTTCAACGCTTTTAGAATTTCGTCTTGAATTAATCTTTTGAATAATTTGTTTTAAATTTTTAGTAATTAATAAAAGCACTATTTATTACAATAGACTCTCTATAATCCGAATCAATATCCCAACACTCCTAAACTGACGCACATGTAAGGACATATTATTTGGTGAAGATACTTTTTTTTTACTGTTTAACATGAAATCTTTGCCATTTTAGTACATGATTTTAGTACATGTTTAACACATTCCTACTCAATTTTCTTCTAAATATATTGTAGAATCGTTTCGCACTCGTCAAAAATGTATTATTTTATAATTCAGTGACATCTGTATGATTCTGCAAAGTGTAGACAACTCCATAATCCGACAGATGACCGGTCCAAAATGTCAGATTGGAGAGACGTTTACTATACTGTAACAATTTACTTTTTAATCATTGATATATGTGACAATTCATTATTTCAATAATTTTGCACTCACTTAATCCATTTTTTTTATCACACGCATTAGCAAATAAAGAAATTTAATAAAATAGCACTGATAAATTTATAATTAAGTTCAGAATATATAAAAATATTGTATCGTCATTGGGAGCTCATAGCTACACAAAATTTCATAACTATAGCATATCAAAAAATAAATGAAAATTGATTGAAATATTAATCATTACAAGTATAAAATCGGCAAACTTGAGACTAGTAAGATTAAATGGAAAAACATGATAAAAATCAGAATTCAATCAAATAAATGGATAGACAGATCTACCCAGAAAAAACAATTTGGATGTCAGCTCGAGTATTTTCTTCCACCTAGACAAACAGAAATAATTTCAAAAATGTGATTTCGGATTCACGGAGATCTGGAATGTGCAGATTCTTCACAATTATGAATTCGATTTTTTTTTCTTTTTACAATTATAACATTTTGTATTGTTTATATACAAGAATATAACAAGAATACTAAGTTTTGTACAAGAATAATTTGTTTTAGGGATCGAACAGACTTGCACTTAAGTCAAATATTATTTTGAAGATGTAATAAACGTTAAACAATAAAACACCTTTTGTTTTATGGCAGCATTTTAATCATCACAAGTAATCGCAAAAGTATGTCATTTATTCTGCAATAGGGGCATAATCTTGGTATTAATAATAATAAAGTACATTGATGAAAGATGCTTTTGCAAGAACTATTTAAAAAAATATTAATCTGCGAAATAAAGAATAGCAGAAATAGCAAAGTGGAAAAAATAATTTCAAAAACAAAGGAAGAATCATAGCAAAATAAATAAGACTCTTTATTTTGTATAATTTTTAATAAATCGAAGCACAGAAGAAATGAATGTTTTTTGTTTTTTTTTTCATCTTGTCTTATTCTTTAGCTTTGACTGACTTTGAAATAAAAAGAAATGATTCCAAAAAACTTGAATAATGGCAATTTTTCAAGTATCTGTTTAAGATTTTCTTTCTTTAAATTAAAACGCTACTTGAAATACATGAAGCTGAAGTTTTTGTGAAGGAAAAGCAAATAATAATTTTAAAGCAAATAATATAAAGCAATATAAATAATTTTTTCTAGTTTCATACAATGTTTATATTTCAATTCTTATTTCTAAATATGCATGAGAATTTCACTTCTTTTTCGATGTGTTTAAAATTATAATCTTGGAACGATTATTTTCGATGGCAAACGATTCATACATAATCCATTCATGAACAAGTATTTCGGTAATGGAAAAGTGTGAAAAATAATGGAAGAAAACGTACCATTTAATTTATATAATCATAAAAAAAAATGCGTTAAAAGCTTTGCTTTCTTTCTTTCTTTTTTGTATTGATTCTTTCAGAAATCGTGTTTCCCACAAGGGCGAATTTATTCAAAACAATTTTCATTTTCATTTACAACCAGATTTCATTACTTTTGGCAAAACAGTTTCCCCAATCAACAAGAAATCTTCAAACGATTACCAAACAGCTTCATAGCAGATTTAAAAAAAAAAATAATAAAAAACTATCGCGAT
Source organism: Argiope aurantia (assembly GCA_026543865.1). Taxonomy (NCBI): domain Eukaryota; kingdom Metazoa; phylum Arthropoda; class Arachnida; order Araneae; family Araneidae; genus Argiope; species Argiope aurantia. The sequence continues at coordinate 60,922 of JAPMOR010111414.1, read as the reverse complement.
GTTTCTTGATAAAAGATACTGAACTAAGTTCTTTAATAATTAATTGCTTATTTGTAATTTATTTGCATGTTCCCTTCAATTTTTTGAAACAAAATTCGTTGATTTTAGCAGAATTTTTTATTTTATTTTTATATTACTTATGTATTTATATTTTTACTTATTTATTTATTTTACTTTTATTTAACTAGTTTTTTTTCTTAATTTATTTTTAAAAAGTTGGTTTAAGAATTTTTACTTTTAATTTACTATTAAATTAAAAAATCTTTACAACGTTCGAAAGAAGAAACAAAAATTACAATCAGAAAAAAAAATACGATCAATAGAGAAAATGCCTGCATAAATTAAATTAAACAGTTATTTGTTAGTATCTGAATTTGCTCACAGCGGTGAATCTTGGAAATTAATGATTTCATGTAAAAACTGTGATAACATTTTTTTAAAAAAATTTTAAGGCCAATTAAGAAATGCATTAAGCATCACCAATATAAAATAAATTTATATCCACATATCTCACAGTCTGTGACGTAATTATGGTGTGGATCAGATACAACAGAATTCAAAATCGGACGTTTCTTAATATCTTCTCTTGTTATATTTCCTATAACCTAAACCCATTACTCTTTCAAATGTTGTATTATCTATAGTAAATTTAAATTATCCACGATTTTAAAATTAATTATTTTCTAACCACTTGAAATAAAATATAAAAAGAGAACTTTAACTTCTAGGCATTTGTCTTGCCTACTTTTCTCAAGGTTTAATTTCTGTAACTTTAACTGTCCACAATCGAGCAGCAGTATCACATGAAATTAAATAATAAATTAAAATAATAAATTTTCATAAGGCGAACATTTTGCCGAAATAATGAAGAAAAAAAAAGAATAAAGCTATTAATAAACTTCTGCTGCTTATTGGAAAATATTTAATATTTTATATCATATAGTAACAATTTTGCAAATATGGGATCAAAAATAGAATACATTTGAAATTAATTTCAATTTATTTTTCCATGGGACGGCATAGTTTGCACACGGAGCGAAACAATATAAACACATCAGTCTACATCAAGACACAAAAGAAAAGTATATGAAATTTCTTCACATTCAAATGAGGAACTAAAGCATCAGCAATTTTTTAGAGCAAACGTTAGAAATAATTAATTGAAAAAAAAATGGAATATGGATCAGGAAATAAAAGCAAATTTTACATAAAATAACACGGGCTAAATTTTAAAAAAAAATTAAGAGATATCATTATTTTATATATCAGAGGGGGTTAAAATTTTCAATTCTCTAAATTCTTTAACTATTGCAGACAGAAATATTACTTTAAATTGGCGAATAATTGCGCATTATAATATAGTTCACATCAGACTTTTTATTTTCATATATCTGTCAGCCTTTAATAATCGATAACTCTATTCGAAGATAAAACATCGCACAATATGTGTTCTAATCTTATTACTCTCGGTTTACCAAAGATTCTACATCACCGTGGTATAGAATCAACCTTGATTTCAGCCCAAAGGATGGTGAATTCGAACTATAGAATGTTCATCATCACATGATCAATATAGTTTATACCAAAGGGAATCTAAATTCGCTTGTCATCACAATTTTTTTTTTTTTTTTCCTACTTCCAATATTTTCAATCATTTGATATTGCGGAACGAAACGACCAGATCTAGTGATTTTAATTCACCCTCATCTGCTGAATTATCAAAATAGTCTCGTTTGATATCACGTGATTTTTACGTCACACGGCCAGGCTACGGTTGCCTACTATTCAAAGCCAATATGACCATGTTTAGCAATTTTCAATTTAACTATCATGATTTAAAATGATTAAAGACAATTAACAAATTAAATTTAACAAGGAAACATCATTTAAGACAAATTAAGATAGATATTTACAATTTCTAACAAACTAAATAACACTGATTACGAAATCCGCATTTATTTAATCGAACTATTCCAAACATTTCATGGTTAATTTGCATCTCGCAAGAGACACAGTTACTAGGAAAGCGAGAGCATTTTCTAACTTGTAAACTGCAATATAGAAACATGATTGATCGGATATTCGTTCGCAAGTCACTTCATCGTTCGTTAATGCCTTACTGTTTATCGAAGTTTAATATGAAACATCTTTCCTGTTTTAAAGATAGAATGCGTAATCCTGTTCAAGTAAACAACAATCAATTTTCCAATCAAAAGAGAGCATAGGCATAGAATCAGAAAATTTACATTAAAAATATGTTTCTGAATTATTATCGTTAAATGAATTCAGTAACAAAAGGATTATAAACAAATGATGGAGCAAACATCTGTTTATCGCAACCAGAAAAGAGCTTTGTTAAAATAAAATTTTGTTTTCTTTTACAGCTTGACAGCTTATAAAATATCGATGAAAAAAGGCTTATAAAAAATACAAAATATCGATACAAATGCAGCTTTCAAAATATAGATAAAGCACAAAAGAAAATTTAGCTATTTGATTATTTCCAAATTATTATTTATCCGCAATATGAATAAAATTATTCGATGAAAAGCAAAGACAAATTTTATTGTTTTGCAAATACTTGCGAGATCTTGTTTTTTATTGCATTACTTATTACCACATTATTCATTGCAACGACAAAGAAAATATCATAGTAATAAATAATGTAGTAAATTATCAGTATGACAATATATATATATAAACTAGTATGCTATCAGTAAGTCGTACGATATGTATGATATAAAAAAAATCGTTAAAAACATTCTACTGGGCAAATAATTGGTACTAAAATTGTCCAATTATGCAGATTACCAAATACGCACTGTAAAAAGGGGTATTTCAAAATTTTCTTTAGATTTTTAAGTAATTAAAAATTTTTAATAACTCCAGAGCATAATAGTACGATTATATAGTATTAAGCTATTTAATATATTATATTACAATAATAATATTACAATTTTTTTAAAAAAATTGTTTTTTAATTATATCTATTTTATATTGGTACGTTTTCTTTAATTTTAGTAATTTCTTCGATAAAGGTAAAATATTATAAAAAATATAGAACTGGCAGAGTTAATAACATCACGAGACTCTGTAGAAATGCTGAATCAGGGATTTTCCGTAGGTTCACTTTTCAATCAATGCAAAATTCCCTTTCCTTGCACATAAGCACATTTCTTCTGATGGATCTTTTGGCCTTTTCGCATCTTGACAGAGCGCAATTCCCTTTTGTTAATAATCACATATCAACAATACGCCAAAAAAATAATCTTTTATAATATGCAAATCAGTGTATGATTATTAAGCATGCAAAATAGGCAAAAGATAGAAAGAATCTTATGTTATCTTATGGAGCCATAAATTCTGGATATTTTTAACGCTATTTTAAAATTGTTCAGTTTGTGCTTTTGTAGAAATAATTTCTTATAAATAAGAATAAATAACATTTAAATACATTAATAAAAAATGCTTTGTTATAAATTTTGTGCTAAAGAATTTATTCAAGCTAAAATAAATTTTTCAAATTTCGAACATTATTCTATGTAATTACTTTCCCAGATAATTGCCATTTGCAAAGATGTATAATAATTTTGTAAAAAAAAAATGTTTATTTTATAATTTAAATATATGTCAAATCTTATAATTAAATACTATTTTGAGTAAGACTATAACAAAATTTTTAAGTTTCGTTTAAAATTACTTTATATTTCGTCAAAATTATTTCGATTAAAATTAATTAAATTTTAAACTATATTTTTTTTTATCCACGTTATACTGGACCTGACTCTTTTGAAAGTGAACTGACATTAAATATTTTGCAATTTCAGTTAGTCAAAATTTGCTACTTAAAGATATTAATTTAAAGAATAAATTAAAATTAATTTAAATGTATTTGATTTTAAAAACAGGTTTAAAAGGGGCATCCTAATGCATTATTTAAGAACCCATGACATAACTAATCCGAAATAACTTCTAAATCCCCAATCCAAAAACTTCTTCCTAACTGAAAGAAGCTATACAACTACAAATCTCTTCCTGTCGTTTCTATACCCTTCTTTGCAGATCGATAGTCAGAGAAATAAACAGTCAATTAGCAGAAAAAAGAAACGACTACTCATTTGCCGAGCCCCTACTTAAAACACCTGACCACCCGATACATATCAAGATGACACCATCCCTCCCCTTCTCCAGAAGTTTCTTTTACACGGAAACAATCACAAGTAATTCGTCTCCGGAACAAACAACACAAAGTGGCCAAATGAATGACTTTGGCGAGAAGATGGAGAGCCGGCAAAAAACAAGAGAGCAGAAATAAAAAGGATGCACAAACAAAAATTAATGCTTCTTCAGCATTCCTCCCCCCACCACCCCCTCTGTCTTTCTATTACTCATTGCGACATCTTGAAAACGGATATACACTTTTCCCTGCAAAAATCCTTGTCACTCTGCCCCTTCCCCCCCCCCCCTCGTCCTATACTTCTGTTTTCATTTCCAGGGTAAACGATGGTTCTTCCCTCTTTTTCTCCCCTTTTCCACCCCTTCTCTTCTCCGGCCACCAAACGATATTTTTGTTTTATTGTGGCGGATGGCATTTTCTCTCCTTTTTTTCTTCCATTTTTCCTACCTTTTCTACTATCGAGTAAGATTTTTATCGACCAAAGTTCCATTCTTCTGGTTTTTTACGGGGGATACTTTTAACATTTCTTTCTTTCTTTTTTTTTTTTTTTTTTTTTTTTCCGGATGGATTTGCTTCGTATAGATATATATAATCAGCAAGAATTTTTCTCAGGCAAAGAAATGGCGGGAAAAGTAGCCATGTACCTTTCTTTTTTAAACTTATTTTTGTGCAACTGAGGCGTTTATCCAATAAAAGTGGAACCAAAAGGCCCGCAGTTCCTTTTCTTTATTTTTTCCTCCCCCCTCCCTACTTCGTGACAAATCTAACTCGTCGAAAAATCCACTGACACTTCAGGCACTTAAGTCATTAAACAGCAGCTGTAATTGAGTTATAATAATTGCGTTACAACTGCGTCCAATAATCAATATTTCTTTTTAGATTAGATAAAGAATTCGCTAACCATCAGCAAAAAAACTTGTTTACAATTCATTCTTCACTGTTCTTCTCTATTGGCTTTCGAAAGCTAATTTGTATAATTTATTTCATGGATACATTATGTAAGAGTTTCGGTAATTTTTATGTTTTTTAGATTATGTTTTTGTTTAGGAATAACTAATTGGTAAGAAATGATTTTAAGCTTTTTTTTTTTTACTTTGAAATTTATAATATTCTTAAAAATTAACTCTCAACTATAGCAATAATGTAAAAATCAAAACAACCTGTATATATAAAATCACCAACAATAAAAAATACTTTTGCTTGATATACTTAAAATTGGTTCAGGATTGATTTTTATGACAAAATATGCTCAGGAGTTCCTGAAGAAAAAAGTTAATATTTCACTATCACATTAAGGACCGCTCATGTTTTTTTTTTTTTTTTTTTTCGCGTTTCACGTCTCGTCTGCCATTGCTTCATAAATAACAAAGTTATGATTTTAGAAAGTACAAGTTCGCCCATAGATGTGCGGTCCCAGGCGTATGTCTTACAGATTTCCTTGCGGTACTTAATGCATTCATTTTTAATTAAAAATATAATCAACCTTTTGAGAAATTCTTTCTTACTCAGATAAATTTGGTAGCGTTAGACCAAATGATGAGTCTTATGGGCAAGTATGAAAGATTTTTGCGACAGGATTATTGCAATTTATAAGTATACTTAACTTAACTATAAACATTATAATGGTAAAAACTGGTATCAAGGTGCCCTAGGGCTGAGGTATTAGTTTCAGAAAATCATTCTTTAGTGTGGGCCTGGAGCACGCTAAATTTGGTTAATTAGATATCCTTTCCCTGATTTGGCAAAGAAGCTTCAAGGGGACATGTCCTCTGACCATGGCTCAAAAGTGCGAAGCTCCCTCCAAAATAGCACCCGTATTATTTCAAAACGGGACGCTAAAGCAACTAAAATAAACACTTCAACAGCTCTTCTTCGAGCTAATCAACCAAAGAATCCATATGAATATTTTCTTCCTTAGCTCCTACCAAGAAATCAAAAAGGTTTCTGCATTCATGGAAACCTTTTGTTTAGTTCAAGAATAAAATGCCTTCATTCGGAGAAATGGCAAAGGATACGACATTTTTCAAAGGCATCTAATCGACTTTTAATTCCATGCAGTAAATATTCTCTTTATCATTTACTATCACAAATTAGAATTTAATAGACGGAGAGTATGCCTTTCAAGCTACAGTAAATATGTTTACCTTTATCGAAATTAAATCTCAAACTAAACTTTGAATACCCAAAAGATATTTAAATATATTTTTCATTCCTTTAAACTTAAACCCAAATGATGTCTCATCTCAATGAAACATAGAATAAATAAATAAATTCCTTGAACTATTCTTAAAAGAGTAGATAAAGCGCAGATATAAATTTGCATTCATACCAGATCCACCAGCAAATAATGGCAGCATAAGAAATGACCAGACTTACCTGAAAAGTGAAAAAAAAAGAGAATTTTAAACATAAAAATGAAATTAGAATGTAAACGTAGACATCAAAATAAATACGGAGAATAAAATATGAGAATTTCATATTCGTAACTATTTGATTAAAATTTTTGATTAGTTGACAAGAAAAACATAGCATTTCGAAAACTGTATAATAATGGCATCGAAATCGTAAACATTTGGCATAAAAAAATGTAGGTGCCTTATACGATTTAATAAAAAATGTTTAAAATAAAAAAACAAAACCGGAAAAAAAAATAATGAATTTAGGTACATTTTTGCAACACATACAAATACGTGCAAACATTTCATTTAAAAGATATGACCAAATATCTTTTTTGATTTTATACCGATTATTTTTAAAAAGATGCCTATTGCAATGGTTCTCCTGACATGACTATTTGCAATAAACTATCAAGAATATTATATATATATTCTTGATAGTTATTTTCAGTTACAAATTAAATCGATGACCCCAATCACGAAAGTTTGTACAAATTTATGTTTTATTATAAACTAACATGAATCTAGTATGTTAACAATAATCAGTATAAGATAAAGAGATAAAACGTGTATTTTAAATAAAAATCTATTTTTGAATTCATCAATGTTTATTTCTAAAAAGGCATCGTTTCAACCTTTTTAAAGGTTTAAGCATTCCCTCCTTCCCCTCTCTTAATTTCAAAGAAGTATTTTAACTAATA